>ML815534.1:0-41077 GCA_009831015.1 Picea engelmannii
CATATAAACAAAATAAACAGTAACCAACCCCTCAAAATATAGACGCAAAAAACATATAAACAAAATAAACAGTAACCAACCCCTCAAAATATAGATGCAAAAACCAAAGTGAAACCCTAAACCTTCAATAATAAACCCTAAAACCATCTAACAGAATCATGAAAACAAAAAGAAACACGCATCCGTGATTAACCTAAGCAAAACAAACAATCTACAGACCCCCGCAAGATCAAAACCAAACGCTAAAATCATCAAAATGAAACTCTAAACCCTCGTAAATAAACCCTAGAACCATCTAACAAAGCCTTGGAAAGAAAAATAGATGGCAACATTCTTGCAATACTGTCATCAAATAAGGGAAATAAAGAACCCACAGACCCCTCAAAATAGAGAGTAAAAACCACCAAAATGAAACCGTAAACCCTCCCAAATAAACCCTAACACAGTCTAACAGAATCTCTAAAATAAAACGAAATGCAAACATGTCTGTATTGCGAAACTTGAAACCCCAAAACAGAAAACCCAATAAACGATTTATAAAGCTTACCTTGGGTATCAGAATTCAAACTGCTCTAAAACCCTGTAAGAAATAGCAGAATCCACGCAAAATTAATGAGCATAACAAGAAGCTCAATACCTTTCAAAACGGACTGTATTGAAGACGTAAATGTCACTAAGCTTTCTCAAGTTGAAAACAAAAATTGATCGCCCACAACCCCACGCTTTCGTTTCAATGCAAATTGTCTAAATTTATAGAGATACGTGAAATTTTAAGAAACGGAGGTGCCCAACAATATGGCCGTCCGATCTTCATCAATCAACGATAAGCCATTGCCAACTTTTTATTTTTATTCTTTAATTTAAAGATGCATTTTCAAATGAAAAGTGCATGTCAATATCAAAATTATTCTCATTCTATTCTTGCCTATGGTGTTAGCCATTTAAAAGAAAAATAAGTTCATGTTGAGTTTTTTTCTTATTATCTTGTTATTTAATTAAAGCTAAGTTTTGCCTATGGTGTTAGCCATTTAAAAGAAAAATAAGTTCATGTTGAGTTTTTTTCTTATTATCTTGTTATTTAATTAAAGCTAAGTTATTAGAGAAGAATAAGTGTGCAAAATAGATTAAGACAATTCACCATTAACTTGAATAATTGGATATTAAGTTAAGTGGGATAGTTCAAGTGGTTGAGTGTTGTGAATTACAAGTAGGAGGTCATGGGATCAAGTCCCTAGGTTAGTTACCTATGTGGATATTGTGGGTCTCACCTAATGTCCTTGCCAAATTAGGTTACCAAAACTACAATTGACTTGGGTGGTTAGGTAGCATGTTTGTTATCCTCCCCACCCAGGTTCAATTGCCACAAAGTGGACACGTTAATGGTAGATGCCCCTTGGGATAGAGGTTTCACCCTTGTGGGCTTCAGGGTGTCTCAGTCCTTGCTAGGTCATAAATTTACTACTGGGCACTGGCTTGTGGGTTGTTAGCACTAACCTAGGGGTTATAGTGGTAGTCAATCGGATTTGAACCTAAACCTCGACTAGGTAATCCCGGTGAGTTACCAATTCCTCTAGTCTAAAAAAAAACGCAATTGGATTGATTTACCCTAAATACCATCCTTAAAATGAGAGGAAGTGCCCAATGGGTTTCCCCAAAATACACAGACATATCTTTTTATATTCCATTTAGCTAAGGAAATATATTTAGATCGATTGCTATTAACTTAAATATCTATCAATTTATATTTATATTTTCATTACCTAACTAGTCATATACCAAAGTGGAATAATGTGTTGTTTGTGAAGTTGTGGTCTTAATGGTAGATTGGTGAGAATGTCATAATTAATTTAGATTTGATTTTTAACGCATCTTTCAATTACTCTTTATAAACATTATTTGGAAATTATCCAAACAACGTGTCTTGGGAATTTGGTGCTCATAGACAACAAAGAAAGTTCAATTAAACCAAACAAAATATAATGTATTAACCCCACAGTGAAGAAAGAATTAATCTCAAACTTGAAACCTTTTATCTATGAATATGTTGTCTTAATCAAAATGTTACACTAAGGTCTTCAACATAGTAACTATATTATTAGTTTTTTAATCCAATAACAAAGCTTGCTATGTCGTAAGAATGTCAAAGGGTGGGGGAATGGAACTTGAAAGTAAGTAGGGGGATTACCTCATAGCGAATTGGTAGAGTCTTAGTTTTTATATGGGAAACATGCAAGTTGGTTTAAAACTCTCTCCCTCAAGTGGATATTTCAATATATTAAGATGGATCGTTCTTAAATAATTGGATTTTAGGAACGAAATAATGAATTAAAATTGAATATTTCAATATATTAAGATGAATCGTTTTTAAGTAATTGGATTTTAGGAATGAGTTAATAAATTACGGTATTAAGACATAAAATTACAGTGTTAAGACACATCTTTTTATATTTCATTTAACCAAGTATTAAGATATCAACTTAAACTTCTATTTTCATTAACTAACCAATTATATAATATGAAATAATAATAAATTAGTTAAAATTTACCACAATTAATTTAGACTTAATTTTTAATATTCTTTATAAACATTATTTGAAATTATCCCAAATATGTGTCTCGAAAATTTGCCTCTCCTTTAGAACAAAGAAAATTCAATAAAACTAAACAAAAATATAATGTACTAACCTTTACAGGGAAGAAAGGATTGATCCCAAACTACCTTTTATCTATAAACATGTTTTATTTTATTAAACAAAATGTTAAATTAAAGTCTCTAACAAAGTAACTAGGTTTTTAGTTTCTAATTCAATATTTCAAAGCTTGCTACATCTTTAGAATACCAAGGGGTGGGGAATGGAACTTAGAAAGTAAGGAAAGGGATTACCTCGTAAGTGATCGGTAGATTCTTTGCTCTTGCGGGGGAAACACATAAATTGGTTTAAATCTATTACCCTCTTATTAAAGTGGATATTTTAATAGTGTGAATATAGAATTAGAGTTCATAGCCTTTACACATGTACAATAAAATAAGTTTAAGAGTATCACGCAAGTGTTTGTTCCTATGATACTTGTCTATACACTTTAAAGAATAATTGATAAAAAAAAATAATTCTTCCCATAATTATAAATTTCATGACTTATTAACATGATACAAAGTACATTTTATCAATATTGCTTAAACTTGACATCCTTCATAGATTTAAGCATGGATTTTGTCCAAACATGGATGGCTTTCACATAGTCACCATACCCATGTCACATAGGATTTATGGCTTTCACATATTCACTATACCCATGTCACATAGGATTTATGGTTTGGACCCTACATATTAATAAGATTTGGAATAAATTCTTCATAACTTGGAAAAATATAGTTTTTGTGATTTGAAAGCAATTATCTTGGTTGGTTGGCTTTGTTGTGTGTCTTATTCGATGTTTTTATGAGATTATATGTCACAATCAATGATAATTAGTTTACATTAGGTATCATTGTAAGGAAGTGTTCGAGGGTTTCCTCACAATATCAAATTTATCGTTATTTTATACATATTATATAGATATAGCACAATTACACTTTAAAAAGGTTTAAAATTATTATAGATATTATATAGATAACAATAAAATATTTGATCAATATGGTTGATTAGATTCACTTGTTAAGTGTTGTGAATTACAAGCAAGAGGTCATAGGATCAAGTTCTAGGACTTGTTGCCTCTGTGGATATTATTGGGCCTCACTCGATGTCCTGTTGGGTTTGGTTGCCAAAACTGCAACCCACCAATTTACCCCGGTTATCATTATTGAAATGAGAGGAAGTGCATGTAGAGTTTTCTTGAAATGTACATTTCATCCAAAAAAAAAATAGTCACATATTTAAAAAACTTCAAAAGAAATAATTTTAAGTCTCTTAAGATCAAAACATCCTCCCCCTAAAACAACAACTACCATAACAATACAACAACCACACCTCCTTCCCCTCACACAACAACATCAAGGGCCAAAGTGATATGTCCTCCAAAGGGGAGGAACCACGATGCTCCTTAACCCTCACGGGGCAAGTGAGATGTCCACCCAAGATGACATCAAATAATAGTGCCCCCGGCAGGGGTAGGAATCAAGCTATGGGTGAACCTAAAAATGGTACACCTGGTGAACAATATCCCCTAACAAGTAACTCGGCCCCTACTAAGTCACAAGTTATTGGTATATCTGGCTTGCGGGCTGCTGGATATACTCTTGGGAGGTTGTTGTTCCCATGGTCAAAAAAAAAAAAAAAACTCTGTGTCGCAGAGCCGCCCCAACGAGCCTAACTATAAAGAAGGCAATATGAAGGAAAAGAGAAAGCAACACTAAGGAAAGAAAGAACATAAGGGGGGTGGAGCTAGTAATACTAATCAATCTACCTGAGCATTTGATCCTTAAACAATTTTAAATGGTTTAAAATATTGTTAAAAAAAAATAGGTTATATGAGATAATTTCTTTGTTTTTTACTCGTTTATGTTTGTATTTATTCAATGTTTTTTATAAACCATCAAGTGTGTTTTCCATGACATTCAATGGTTTTTGTAAATATTTGGATAGAAATACTTTTTTGAAAGGTAGTTAAGTTTGAAGATTTTAGAGAAAAGGGAAGTTTGTTTGTTTTTTTTTTTAATTTATAAACATATTAATGTGTTTAGAGGATTTCTTTTAATAAAAATGATGATATTTTATTTATAAAATATTAAAATGATTATATAAAAAAATAAAAAAAAGTATTAAGATGTTTTTTTTAATCTATTTATTTTCTTTTAAATTAAATAATAATATTTTTTTTTTAATTTAACAAACACATATTAAAAAACTTACACAATATGATATAATCTTATCCACAACATTAATATTAAAACTAAAAAAGTTGTTATCATACTAATTTTAAAACTTGTATATAAGAAACAACATTTACATTGATTTTTTTTACCACATTGGGAAAACCTATCATAACCTGGCATAACTTAGTATGTCAACTAGTAGTGGAGACAGTTTTTATTGGCTACTATCCACGATTGCAGGCTTACTCTGTTAGAATTATTGCTTACAGAATTAGGTTTGGTTTTGTTGGATCTAGTTAGTTGTGAGAGATCTTCTCCAACTATTAAATCGTATCTATGTGTGTGTGGTTGAGAGATTTCCTCATGAGTTTGTTGTGTTGTTGAGGAAATCTTCTTATATAAATATGTGTGTGATTTAATAAAAAGGTAGATTTTGTGTGTGAAATCTGGTTCTCCGATTTGGTATCAGAGTTGGTTGCTCTAGGCTAACTCCCTTATGGGAGAGTCCATGAATATTAGAAAAATGGGAGATTGGCTTAGTGTAGGTGTGTGATTGTTTGCTACTTATTTTTGTGTTTTTATGTGTGTTGTTAGTTATGAAGCCATCATCTACTACATGATAAGAACCATGAGTATGCTCAACACATGTATGGGAAGGCTCTTCAGTATATGCTCGGAAGCATTAATTGCCAGCGTATCCCACCAGTTAAGATATGTTTTCACCTTTCTTCTGCGAGAGGTTTGAATCCCTGCAATCCATTTGCACATGGTTATTTACCAGCACCCCCAGTTACTGGCCTGCAGCGTGAAGGAGCAACTTCGACCAACTCTATATTTTTTAGAATGATTACTAGCCTGCAATGAAGGAGCATCAATGAGCATGAAGGAAATCACAATTTGTTACTGGTCCAACAATCTCTTTGAAATCTATTATGCCTTCTTACACAACGATTTATGTCGGTCTTGGTCAACAATTCTGAAAATGCAGAGAGAGAGGTTTTATCGAGGCCAAGAACATTTGATTAAAAATCCAAGAGAACCACCATAAAAGAGTTGAAGTAGTTGTGTGTGATTGGGTGGAGGAACAACTCGTGTGGAGAAGAGGAAAACTATCTTTGAAGTGCGTGGAGATGGAATCTTAGTTCATGGTTTTGACCATTATTTATTTTAAATAGTTATATTAAGTCTTTTAAAAAGGAGGCGGCCACTAATTAGTGATAAATAAATTTATTTTTAAATGATTTATTCTTGGATTGTTAAAATCAAATGAAGAACTAATTATAGAACAGAGTGACATAATTCAGGTTTGTAGTTCTTGATTTCTTCGGTGCCATAAGAACATATCATTGATTTGATTATGTCTACAGTCTATTATAAGCTGGTGTCTCATGTTGTACTTCGGTGCTCCAGGAACAATGGTTAGGGGTTATCTTTGTGTGTTTGTGTGTATGTGAAAAAAGGTCGAGTTGTATGATTGACTACTAGATACATTCAGTATCTAAACTACTTTCCTACATAACTGTCGAAATATATAATTCATTGTATTTTCACAGATGGAAGTATGTTCATAGAGTGATTCAGTATCAAGATTGTTTTTTAGGGTAGTCGAGAATCGTCGATTCTACAAATAAGTCATTGATGGTCAAAAGCAATTGTATCTTAAATGGATCAAGTGGTAGCTCGAAGTTGATGGTTGAGAAAGAGCGTAGTCTATGAGATTTCAGAGTGGGTAGAAATATTGATGAAGACCAGACCAAACAGGGATCAAAGTTCCAAAAATATTTTTATGTAATTTCAATATTGTTATTTGTGATGTAAGCATTAAGGTGGGGTGTTAGAATTAATGCTTACAGAGATAGGTTTGGATTTGTTGGATCTAGTTAGTTGTGAGAGATATTCTCCAACTATTATATCATATTTATGTGTGTGTGGTTGAGAGATTTCATCATGAGTTTGTTGTGATGTTGAGGAAATCTTCTTGTATAAATATGTGTGTGATTTAATAAAAAAAGTAGATTTGTGTGTGCAATTCGGTTCTCTAATTTGCTCATATGAGGGCCAATGAGTGAAAGTTGTTCTATGGTCACCATGTTTCCATTATGAGGGAAACACATCAATCTAAATACCATGGACTCAACAACCTTCATAGCATAAACATAGTCTCGCCCGAGGATAAAATTGAAATCCAAGGGGTCATGGACTACCATCACATCAATAAAGACAATTTTCCCTCCCAAAGTAACAAGAAACTGTGGAAGGATCCCTAAAGGTTGAGTAACTCTTCTGTTAAAATCCAACAGATTCTAAGTCACAAGTGCAAGTAGAGGAGAACTAAATATTTCCAATCAATGGAGGACAAAATACTAACAGATGCACCCTCGTCGACAATAGTCTGAGGAACATCCCTACCACAAACTTGAATAGTGATTTGGAAAGGTATATAGGAAGGGAGATGAGATTTCAGCAGTGCACCCCAATATAAAAGAATGACCTCATTACTCTGAGGGGGTTTTGTTGGAACGTGTGTAGTGCCCCCTATTCCAAAAGAATATGTAGAAACATGAAAGACGTGAGAAACATCCTCACTCTTCAAAGGAGGAGTGGGATTGACCAAGGGTGGTATTGGATCAACCACTTTGACTTCACTCTCCAAGGGGAGAGTGGGATCGATAGAAGTTGAAATAAGACCAATCACATGATCAACCGGCTGAATTGATGATTGAATTGGATGTATTACCTAATCAACCAGGTTGATTGATGATGAAACTAAATTGACCAGTTCAACAACTAATGGCGGGTTGGGAGAGAGCTTATGGTAAATTGTTGGAAGTTTTTACAGGACATCGACAATATTTTCCAATAGATATGAGGCTTCATCCATGCGAGGACAAAGGTAGGTGTGGTGCATCTCCTTACATAACAAGCAAGGAAATTTTACTTTACCCTTCTTATTGCCAGCCTGATTATCACTAGTTTATGGTTTTTCACCAGCATGACCTACAGCGGCTAATGACATGAGTTGAGAACCTTGAGACCATACTTCTACAACCTTGGGAATACCATGGAAATCCTTAAGAAGGTGATCACCCTTAAAAATATTGCAAGGGAATATGGGTTTTTGATGTGTCTTAATAGACTTGTCGACATTATCAACACTCCCAACATGATAAACAATAGTTGGTTGATTTCTTCCAACATGTCTTGTAGTGGTTGGAAATTTTCCCCCTATCTTATTTTTCTTCTTCTTAATCTTCCTTTTCTTCTTCTTCTTATCTACATGGTTACTAGTTGAAAAGATTTCACTAGGCAAAGAGGAAGGACGGGAAGAAGATCCTACAGGAGAAGAAGGAAGAGGATAAACAAAAGGTTGATGGTCTTGGGGTGGAGTGATTATAGACGAAGCACTAGGAGGATTTACGTTCACCGGAGTGGAAAAAAACCAAATCGATAACTCAATAGTGAGTTTAGGAAGAGTCAAAGTAGCGATATAGGGAGGACCAACGTGTCCCACAGAAGGAGAAACAAATGGTAACCTGAGAAAAGGGGTTCCTTCATTGGTAGTTCCAAGAACCGACGCCATAGACACATACTCAACCCTAAGGTTTTCTAGGGAAAAACAAACAACACATGCTAAAAAATCTAGGAAGCAAACCAAACAAGCAAACCTTTTCACAGTGAAGCGTTAGTTGGTGATGAAATCCAACGTCGCAGAATCAAAGTGAGAAGGGGATGGGATAGAGTGAGTGGATCAGTTACATTGGCAACCTTCTTAACAGACTTACACCTTGGTGAAATTTCCTTCATGGTATATTTGTGGGTTACCCTCCAAGGAGCCCAAGTGAGTTTGAACAGTGTTTGAACCATGTACAACAAATAATCCCCTTCGTCATCACCTTGTGTATGAACCCTAAATATAAAGGCCACTAAGTTTACCAATTCATAGTCAGCCTTTGGGCGGGTACAGTTGACAGTCGGGTCCGAACGTATGGGTAGGATATCAAGTCCAAAGATCTTCAAGAGAATTAAAGACAATTGGACCGATGAGACTCCACTGGTTTCTCAAGAAAAACCCCCAATACACTCTCGTTCTTCTATGATTGGTTGAGCCTTGAAGGGGTAATCCTCCTTGCTCTCCTGCATGCGACCTCGTGTTTAGTCCTTGTGTGAGAGGGTGGTCCCAGCCATGCTTATAAGACAATTGGATTTCCCCTCCCTATCACAATATTCTATGTTTATTTATGGCTTTGGAAGGTTGTTCTGAACACCTAAGCTAATGTAGGTTTGCAGAATGCCTAGAAAGAAAAATTTCTAGATAGATTTTAATTAGTGTTTTGATTATTAGGTTGTGGTTTACTCAAGGGTATGGAGGTGAAACTGGTGATGTTTTTAACTTCGATTCCAAAAGAGTGCAATCGAATGAGATGTAAATATTATGTTCAATGAACTCTATCTATGGAAAGGAGATGAGTCTTTTTCCATTCCCAAATGCATAAACCTAATGTAGTTTACCACCCAAAACTTTGAATGCAATAAATTTATGTTCGTTTGATTATAAATGAAATGAAATTTATTTCTGCTTCCTTACTTCCAATGCAAGAATTTGATGCAGATTCAAAGGAATGTGAAGTAAAAATATCAAACAAGAAATGCACTCAAAACAGTGACAAGACTCAAAGAACACAAACAACGAAAAAGAGGAAGATGAAATCACTCAATAATCCTTAAAGATGAACAAAAAGAAAAAAGGATTCAAGCTAGGTTGTGGTAAGTAAAAGGATATCAATAATTCAAAAGAGAGAGATGTTCTAAAGAAGATTGAACATAAACTCAATACAAAATAAACCTTTGCGAACTCTTCCAATCAATCAGATAATTGAGAACATCGTGAGACAAAGACCAAACTATTGAAAAGTAAGGTAAACTAATCTCAAAATGTACAAGTGGTTTGCAAGCTCAAAAAATGTGAAAATGAGTGATAATCATGAAATCCTCAATCCAAACAAAGTCAAAGATAATCAAGGGTCTTTGAGCAAAAATCCCCTCACAATCAAACTGAGAAAGAGCAAGCAAAAAGGAGGCAAAAAGGCCAAAAAAAGGGGACTGGTGCCCCTGTTCTCAAGGAGACATAGCGCTAGTTAGGGGAATGGTGCCCTGTGGCAGGCTCTCGGGGTGCACTATTTAGATAATGGATCCCTCTAGCAGGCCTCTAAGGAGTGCCAGCGGGGTAAGTGGCGCCCTGGTATGAACTGCAAGGGAATGCCACCCTTCTGAAAAATTCAGAAAATTGCTCAAAAAGGTTAAAAACTCAAACAATCCAATCAATGACTCTGTGATATATTTAGTGAAGAAGAGGGAAGGGGAAGTATATCATAATCAAGAAGAAAACAAGATCCAATGATAGGCAAAGGCTCAAGACGATCAATGGAAATACTAGTCAAAGTCCCTTCCCTAACGGAGTCGCCAATTTCTCTTACAAAATATTTCCCCTATGGACAGGTGAAATCTCCATTGGATTACAGACCCCAATACCAAGACAAAAACACTACAAATGGACACTAACATCCCTTTGAATTCATTTTAACCAATCAGAAAGAGAGAGGGAGAAAGGGTGTGATGCACCTTGTTTCGAAGTTTGTCCTCATTGCTTCCAATCTGAGCTTGATCTCCAAACTCCCTCACGCAACTTGATACCAATAATAGGTAGAAAAGAGAAACCACTACCTCCTATTCTAGTTTATTATGTCAGACAAATTCATCTATGAACATTGAAGGAACAATAGACAAGTACATGCAAGAATACACAAGATTGAAGGAAATAGGCCAAATATATTCAAATGAGAACCCAAAGAGAATACTTACAAACCATGGATGATGATGCAACACTCCTCCAATATCTCCTCATCTATCCCTTTCATGAATATACCAAGATCATAGATTTGATACCTGAAAGTTTCCTTTGAGATAAGAGGTTTGATATTCTCCAATCCTTCCCCTTTCACCTTGGAAAGCCCTCAATATATAGGCTTGAGAGGCACAAAAACCATGAAAAAATGAGGGATATGGTTGAGGATATGGATCATTGAGGTTTGGATCGGATCCCAAAGTGAATCCCAGGCACAAGCGTCGAACACAACTAACCCCATCTCAAAGAGTTAGCTAGTAGATTAAGGTGGAGGAGATATCTCCTTTCTCTCAATAAGAATGGTGCTCCCCCCAATGAGATACAGAGAACCATTCAAAAAAAGTGGCGCTCCCTATACAAGGGCAGGGAAACATCAATGCTCCCTACACATGGCCAGGGGGGTGCCACCCTTCATAAATGCTAAAAAATGGGTCAAATTTTCCAAGGAAAAAGTGTGTTTTGACCTAGAAATGATGGTTTTCCTCCTCCCATATGACTTAGGGGTCATGAATAACTATTTTAATGGTGTAATGGGGTGGTGACACCTCAAAAAGTGAATGAGACACTTGGGAAGGTGCATACGACACTTGTGACAGTGAATGTGACACTTACCAAGGTGCACACGTCACTTTGTGACACTTAGGGTGTGAAACACAAATGTGGCATTTTGATGTGTAACACTAACTAATGTCGAACTTTAATACATAGAAAATATATTTAGGCCCTATTAACTAATGTCGACCTTTATTACATGGAATAAATATTATTCTATCTACGTGAGGGGTTAGGTCCTTAACAATAAGATATTTATCTTTTATAGTTTGTTCCCAAAGGTCTTGGCCTTGGATGATCCTACATATGCTCTTGGTTGCTAGTGCTTTGGTGAAATGAAATATATTTTTTAAACCCCATCTCCCCTTTCCTTTTTGGGATGGCTAGTTTTCTCTAGGAGACTAGAGCAATCCCTTCTTCTCTTGGTCTTTTGTCAAAATAAAATGGTAACATAACTATTGGATTTTGTTAAGGATCCCTTTCAGAATTCAAGTAAGTGACCTCCAATATACCAAGATGGCCTTCGTGATCGATTTTACTAGAACTAATCAACCACCGTCTGAGAGCCTTCTGTTGCACCAAGTGGTCAACTTTTTTTTTGATATCATCCATGAGACATTTCTAGTCCTCCTTGAGGTATAATTTTACTTTAAGCTGGAACCCCATGTACTTAAATACAACCTCAAAGGAGAAGAACATGAAGGGGGAAAATGATTAATATAGATCTTCTTAGGCTTGGAGAGGCCCCAACAAATTACCATAGACTTGGAAGTATTGATTATCATACCCATGGTTGTGAAAAAAAGATCTAGGGTTTCTTTTAGTTTGTCCACCATGCACTTTGAACCATCCCAAAAAATAAGGATTTCATATACAAAAAGTAAATGTGAAACATAATAGGAACTACAAATTAAGATACATTTGAAAGAGCCATTTGTTGATATATCCTGGAGAGCCTTGCTTATCCCTTATACTACTAAGAGGAACAACAAGGGAGAGAGTTGATGTTGATATTATGGTATTTGCAGGAGGTATTAAACCTCCACATGTAACCCTGACAGGAATAGAATATTCTGGGAAGCAAGAAGAAACCTTAAAGCATTGAACACAACCCTAGAAGACAAGTCAGCTAAGGAAAATAATTAATATTGATTTTTTAGCCTCCAAAAAGAGAAGTCGATCCAGAAAGCTAAGGAAGCCGGTCCAGGCGGCTAAGGAAGAGCAACAACTGCAGAAATCTAGTGCGCACTGTAGAAAGTTAGTAAGTGCGCAAGTCTGGGGAGTAACTGCAGCTACAACTACTGCAAATTGTATTTTCGGTTTTAGGCTTGGACTTTCTCTTGGTTATGGTTTGGACTTTCTGCCTTGTGTGCTAGCTTTGGAGAGAGGTATGCTACATTGATTGGCTATTAGGCCTAGGGTTTGCTTCCAAAATTATTCTTTGTCAAGGTTAAGGTGCTTGGGGGTGGCTTCGGCCTATGGTTGGGTGACAATATTGCTATATTGTCTATGGTTAAACAAGCACACCTACTTTTTTAACAAGTTATGGGCCCACACTATCTTCAGACAGTCTAACTATTGGAAGATAGATTGGGAGGATTTGCTCAGTTACAATTGCAGTTGCAGTCAAAGTTTTTGTTGCAACAACGAAACCCCAACTTTCTTGTTAAGGCACTTTAAGTGAAGAGATTGACCTAATTTCTAGATATCCTAGTGCACCCTAACCTAGAGCACCTCCTGGTACTCTCGGCAAGCTAAGATGTCACGTTTGAGTTTTTGGTCAAAGTCAAAGGTTGACCAAGTCAAATCAGTCATGACTTACTCTATGAAGTCATAAAACAAGTTAGAAGGGGATTATAACTTCAGATCATGGAAGACAAGGATTAACCGCATCCTTGCCACGAATAAAGTGTTGGATATCGTGAAAGGAAAGATTGTGGAACCATAGTTTGAAGAAGGAAAAGAGAAGAAACATCAAAACATTGCAATTATGGAGAAGTTCAAGGACAATGACATCAATGCCGTGAGTATCATAGTGGACTCTGTAAAATACCACTTGACACCCTACATCTCTCATCTTGACTCATCTAAGAATAAGTACGATGCCCTAATTAACCTCTTCTCAGTCAAAAACATTGGACAAGTAATGAGTCTGAAGAATGAGCTTCGTGACATGAAAATGAATGATGATGAAAACATAACATCATACCTCTTATGAGAATATATCAGTTAAGAGATCAACTACAAGCTATTGAAGAAATCATTTCAGAGAAGGAACTGGTAAATATAGTACTCAATGGCCTTCCCAAGACATGGGATGCATTGCCACCAAAATGAACACAAGAAAGGAGTATCCCACATTTGAAGAACTTTGGACTTATTGTGCACAAGAAGAATCAAGGATTAGCGCAAAAGATAAATTCCAAAGGAAAGATGATGATCAAGCCTACACAACAATGTTCAAGAGATTCAGGAATAAGAAGAAGTTTGACTCAAGGAAGAAACCAAATCAAGAGAAGGATATGTCAAAAATACAATGCTTCAACTATCGAAAATATGGTCACTACAAGAATCACTATCCTGATTTAAAGAAAAGGATGGAAACACACGAAGCAACATTTGCCGAAGAAAAGGAACCCTAAAAGAAAGTCAAACAAGATGAAGCAGATTTCTTCTTCTAGTCAAGGTAACAATATTCTTCTATATCATAGTCCTTGTACATAACATGTTTACATAGTTCCTGTATATCCATTTCTTAGAAGATAAGATGGTCAGTGTAACAACACCTATGGAAGAATAACAAGATAAGGATTACTATTACGATGATTACTAGTCAAGTAATGTATCTGAAAAGATGAAATACATTGACAATCCTTGGTAACAATTCCCATGGAAGCTATTATATAAGTAACAACTGCCAGATAAACTGAAATCAGAATCAAACTTGAAGAGACTCAGAAGAAGTCAAAACAGAAAGAAGTCATCAATCAAGAGGAAATTAGAAAAAGACTTGTGACACTTTGCATAAGGAAATAAGGATGCAGACGAAAGCATGGACTCTCTTAGTTGGAGGGAGCTAATTACATAATTCCAAAGGAAGAGCACACATTCATGCATGAAGAAAGGATTAGGAGGGAGCTAATCCTAAATGATATGATCTATTGAGCATTTTGAAGTATTTGTCCATATTCCAATTGAAAGTAGCAGCCATGATAAACAACACGTGTTCAATTTGACTCTAGAAGAAATCTTCTTCGAAAAGAAGCCTTAAAGTATCCTTATTTGTCCATCTACATCCATGACCCTATGATGAAAGGAAGAAGTTGGAATCTTCAGGGAATGGAATCTATAGAAGACTCCACGGACCCAAGAGCTAAAGAGAAACACGAGGGACAACATGAAGATTCCAAGAAAGAAAGAAAATCTAGAACAACCAGATATTATACAGAGAATCACAAGACTACTAACTTGGTTTGAACCCACTAGAAGCAATCAAGCTGAAGAAATGGAAGTTATGATAAAGAATAATGTATGTAAGAAAATGTGAAAAAGACTTGTGAATGGAAGCATTGCGAGATTCAAAGGTTCTCCTAGAAGGAGGGAGAAAAACTATAACGATAACTCATCGGTATCCATGGATTGGAATTTACATGTAAAAGATTGTTCTTCCCAAATAAAGCAAGTGAGAAAGAAGCTTATACCAGAAAGAGACCCATGTATGCAGATATAAGAAAACCTTGTATGGATTCAAAAAACTTGATGCAGAGTATCTCATATACAACAAAAGCATGGTGAAAACTATCTATGTCATAGAAAGTGTATCGAAATAGTTACTCAGAAGTTTGAGATGATGGATTTCTAATCCAAGGAAAACTCTCACGTTGACAGAAGAAGTGCCACTTGGATATGTTTCAGGTTGAGCTTTCCCAAGATGTCATTAGCTAGCAGGAAAAAGAAATGTTGAACTCAACCATGATATATTGTAATGATCAGAGCTATATGAAGCCTTTAGAGAAAACCAATGTTCCATGACAAACCGAAGTACATTGAGATCAAGCATTATATTCTCCGTGATGAATTCCAGAAAAGAGAAGTAGTTCTCCAATATATCTCCACATATGAGCAGATAATAGATATTTTGGTAAAGCTTATATCCAAGAAGAAATCTTTGTGTACTTAAGAAACACACTAGGGCTCGTGGAGATGACTTCCTTATTGTAAAAGGAAGAGATTACTCCCAGGTTGGGAGGGAGCACTGATGTGTTATTGATTTATGGACAATCATTTTTCAGTTTGAAAAATGGTTCAGGATGAGCATTTTCTTTCTAGTTCGGAAAGTGGTTTGAGATTTCTGACGAACAGGCATTTTCCAGTTTGGAAAATAGTCCAGATCAGACAGTCATTTTCGTAATGAAAATGGTTTGAAAGATTGCTAATGTACCATAGACATTGATTCCCCTTATGGCCAATGTGGAGGAATGGTCTAGGACAATCATTCTTCTTGGAATTCACTCTAAGTAGTGGTCAAGTAGAATGGCCTTCCTCGTCGGGCAGTCATTCTTTCGAAGTTCACAGTTGTGAGCAGTTTCGAAGAAAGGTCTGTTTTGGAGGTTGGTGCAGGACAATTATTTCCTTAGGAAATGGTCCAGACAATCATTCCCTAGGGAAAATTCATTCTCTCTAGGTTGCACTATGATTAGTGCCAGAGGAATAACCTAGTGAGGTGAATGGTCCAGGTTCAACAATCAGGGACAAACATTCCGTAGGGCAGGCTCATTCTCTCCAAATTTCACTATGATTAGTGCCGGAGGAATGGCCCAGTCAGGTGAATGGTCCATGCTCAAAAATCAAGGAAATTTACTGATAGCCCATGGTTGATGTTTTACCTTTTGAGTGCAAATGCTCTTCTATATCTCACATATGTGAGTGGAATAATGGCCCAAATGACTCAGTTTGTATCATGATATTGTTATACAGGTTGATATCAGATGATATGATCACCGTGGAGACTGTATGTCTCTGGACAATAGCTATATGCCACTATGTTGGATGTGTTTCATTATTTGTGACTATGTGTCACTTATCAAGTATCTATGTGCTACTTGAAGTGGTTGTGTACCATTGGATAGTAGTTGTGTACTACCATGGATAGACACAATTGTGTTCTATTGAATGACATTGTTTTGATTTCCATGAAGACTATCAGTAGTGTTGGAAATGATTATCAACTAGATGGATATTCAATGTGTTGGTGGACAAACATTCTCCAAGAGGAAAATGGTCCAGGATATTTATTGTTCTAGGACATATGTCTGGATCAGAAGATTAGTCCTTGTAGCCCATGGCGTAGCTTCCAACATCTGTTGGAATAGTTATTCTTCTAGGACATATGTCTAGATTAGAAGAATGGTTCTTATATCACTCTATGGAGTGAGTGACTTATCCAACATCATGCCCGATTACTCAGATGGAGTATGGCTTTGAGAGATGACACAATTGATGCTATCAGATGATACTGATAGTGATGATGGTGCTCGTGATTTGATAATGAGATAGCCTATGTAGCTATGATGATGCTACTGGTTGAATGGTATGTTTTTTTCTCAAGACCATTACCTTTAAATAACTCCCTAGCTAGGAGGGAGTGTTGATATTATGGTAGTTGCGGGAGGTATTAAACCTCCACTTGTAACCCTGACAAGAATAGAATATTTCGGGAAGAAAGAAGAAACCCTAAAGCATTGAACATAACCCTAGAAAACAAGTCAACTAAAGAAAATAATTAATATTAAGGTTTTAACCTCCAGAAAGAGAAGTCGGCCCATACAGCTAAGGAAGAGCAATATAAATACAGGATTCTAGAGCTCATTTGGATACTCACAGCTCGCAAGTACATAAATCTAGTGTGCACTGCAAAAATTTAGTAAGTGCGCAAGTTTGGAGAGTATCTGCAGTTGTAGTTGTTAGCTCCTAGAAATTCATCCTCTCAAGTCAGTCTTTTCACCAAAGTTTGGTCATGTCAGTTGAATTGGAAGGGCGACTAGTAGTCTTCAAGGTTCACTTAGTCAATATTCTCATATTGAAAAGTGTCTCAGTTTGAGTTATCTTAAGCCTAGGAGTGGGTCCTACATCCAAAAAGAGTCATTATTCCCCTCATTTATCATATTTAATCATTATGAGACCTTGCCTAAATCAAATCTCCTCACCTCACAAGTTTGTAGCGCAAACTGCCTTTTTACACTATCTGCACTACAAACTCTTATGTTTTCCACATAGACGAGTTTTGGTCAAAGATGATTTCTTCTTAAGATTTTTGGGTGATGATTGATGGTCTAATTTGATGTTCATGAGCTTGCATACATTTTGAAATCAAATTATCAACTTACATGGCTTAATGATGTACCTATTATATCATAAGCTTCTTACTAGCTAGAATTTTGCTCTCGAATTTCTGAACAAAGCATTTTTGCTTCCTTCCTCATCACAAGTGCTAATTTTGGTTCCAACAATATACAAATCATTTATTTGGAGTGTCCTTATGAAGGAACAAGTTCAGACTCCTTGCAGAGGTGTGTATTGGCATATGAGGATCCTAGCAAGCATCCTCATCAAATCTCATCCATGGGTGCAGGTGGCACTTCATTTCACCAATGGAAACATTCTAGGGATCAAATCCTAGAATGTAGGAATATGACTAGATTTTGGAAATCTGTGTTTTCTTGTTTTAGTCACTTTGTTTGGAGATAGATTCTGACAATATGGAAATGTATTTTTGGAAAGTCAGAGAGTTTTTTCACAAGAACGATCTCCTCTTCAAAAACCTCTCTCCGTTTTCCAAAATATGTTTTGATTTGGGAGATTTTGGTCAATATTAATTCATACTAATTTACATACCCTGCATATTCTGTTTTGTTACAACAAGTTTTGATTGGTGAGCAAGTCAACAGTGAGTATGGATATGTTAGAGGTGTTACATAAGCTTTTCCTCAAGCTCCTAAAACATTAGACATCCATGTATTAGTTTTCAGAAAGGTTGTGTTCTTTTTCAATGCACTTGAGCTGCATTTGAAATGGCAAACCCTTATTTCTTGCAAAAGAGGTATAAGTGAGGTTTGATGGTAAGATTCAACTTTCTTCAGGGTATTTGAATGTTTTATTATGTCATATGGTGTTAAAATACCACTTCCAACCTTCAATTCACCTTCAAAGTCATTTCTTCATGCATAAAGGTCAAAACAAACATCAACAACAAGTTGGTAGCGCAAATTGTGTTTTTCCTGTGTATTGCGCTACCAACTCTTCAACTTTCAACATGGATGAGATTTGGTCAAAATTCGACTTGAATAGAGTATTTGTAGGAGAATATGATGAATATTCCTCAAATACCTCATCAAATCTCATCCATGGGTGCAGGTGGCACTTCATTTCACCAATGGAAACATTCTAGGGATCAAATCCTAGAATGTAGGAATATGACTAGATTTTGGAAATCTGTGTTTTCTTGTTTTAGTCACTTTGTTTGGAGATAGATTCTGACAATATGGAAATGTATTTTTGGAAAGTTAGAGAGTTTTTTCACAAGAACGATCTCCTCTTCAAAAACCTCTCTCCATTTTCCAAAATATGTTTTGATTTGGGAGATTTGGGTCAATATTTGAGCAGCATATTTCCAGAAATTTTATACTTTGTTTTTGCTAGCCACCTCACAAATTCTGATTTGAGTTGGATATCTTCAAAAAACTAAAGATAGTTGAAGAGGTCATGAGATCCATATATTTTGGATCTAGATGAGCATGTAATCTCTATATAAAGAGGACCAAAGGGAGGAGCTAGGGGGTCGAATTTGGAGAGCTTTATAGACTCTTTAAGTTAAAGACTTTTGATATATATACTGGAATCAGAAGCTTCTTTCACTGTTATTGTTCAGACCTTTGTTCATTCATCTCTTCCTGTTCATTTCTTTGTTTACTCAATGACCCATAATTTTCATCTTGTCTTTGCATTAGTAAACTAGAATTATAAGTATTCTTCCTTGTTATAATCAACCTTTCATCTATGGTTTTAATATACATGATATTGTTGGTATACTGAGTGTTCTCCATCCACATGAGTTTAAAAACCATCTGATCAATACCTTTTGAGAGCCTTATCTTGTATGGATATGTTCAAGTGTCTTGAGTGAGGGAGTTGTTGAGTGAGTTATTCATTTTTTTATCCAATTTCATATATTTCATTGAGCATTTGATTAAGTTACCAAGCTCACTTGATTTGAAACCTAGAGTGACTCTTGGAGTGATAACAAATTGGATTCATTGTCAGGGAGAGGAGTTTGAAGCAAGCTTCCCTGGGAGACGATATAGTCCCAACTTTTGATGATAGACAAAGGTTGGGCATCATAGTGGTTGTAATATTCTATCTGGCGACTCCATGAAGGACGAATTCAGTGGTGACTTCACAATATTCAAATGTCAAAGGCTTTCGCTGCTCTTTTGGTTAGGAGGTTTGCACCTCTTAACTTTTATGCAGTCCCTGGCTTCCCACATCCAGTACCCCTTATGGATATTTGGGGAGACTACCTTCCTCTATTCAGAGAAAGGAAAGAGGATAATCCTTCATATCATCTCATCAGATTTCATCAATGTATGGTTCAGTTACATATACATGATGAAGATGTGCTCATGAAGATGTTTATGTATTCATTGGAAGGGGATGCTCGTGAATGGTACAGATCATTGCCTCCTTCTAGCATATATTGTTTAAAAGAATTTCATTTAGCATTCCATCATCGATGTGAAAGGTATTTTTCTTAGGAACTTCTTTTTGAGCATTGTTGTGAGGAGTTTCATTCAGATATTCAACATGTTGTTTCTTCTAGTAGTGAGGATGAAAGTGAATATATTAATGAAGATACAGATAAGGATGAAATTATTTCTATTGTTACTTCTCAAGAAGAAGATCTACCAGATATAAATGATGATAATATTGATGATTGCATTATTGAGGATGCTTTAGACCTTGCTTCTTATGAACATGTTGATTCAAATCTAGATGAGAAGGATGATAATCACGAGAAAGAAGGTGATGCTATTTCAAATATGTTTCAAAATTATATTGTTGATGATTAAATGCAGAAATATTCATCTCTGCCATTAGGATTTTATCCCGATGTTCCCATATTTGACAAATATAGTGATGATGAGGAAGATTTTAAAGTCTATGAAGGCTTGTTGACTAATGGAATCTCATTTAGTTCTAATTTTCAGCAAGGAGATGATCGACAATGTAATTATGCTATGGTATGGTCGATGACAGTTATGTGTCTATTGTTCAAAATTCCAATGAAAATCTCCTTAGTTTTGATACATCTTTTAAAGATATCATTGTTGGGGAGAGTAATCAACATTTCTCTCATGATATATTTTTAAAGACTCATCCTTCATTTGATCATTATGGAGACAATGATGTAAAATATCGAGAACATATCTCTTCATTTCTCTCATAAATTGTTAGCTGTAATGGGCCAGCACATCGTAGTGATGGATCCGAGTCACATGGATATAAAAAAGGGGAAGACATACATGAGATGTCAATGTTTTTGAATCTATATGATAGTGATCACAGTTTTGAGGATCCCATGGCAGACTTACTTGAGTCTTATCTGTCAAACTCTCTTAAGTCTTTAGATTTTATCATATCACTTATATTTGACAGTGAGTGTGATCTCCTAAAAGATTTTTTATGGTCATTGTTATGCTTTTATTATTATCTTCTAATCCATGGCATAAAAATAATCCTTTCAGTCATGAGTTTACTTGTATGGCTTCATTGGAAGCATGATTTCACTTGATCAACAAGCAATACAATTGATTAGAGTAGGAGTGTACATGAATAAGCTCAGTATTTGAGCATTGGTTTTCAGTTTTCAATGAATAAGCAAAGTTGTTTTCAGTATATCAGGGTATGACAAAAGTGAATATCAAAACTTGAAGGTTTGCAGGGGATTGGTTGCACAAGCCTGATGACTTCATAGCCCAATGGACAAGGCGACTGGAAATACTAGGTTCTTGGAAACCTCACGGGGAAGTTTCCATCCCAGTTGGAGCCAGATGTTAGCTTCTAGAAATTCAACCTCTCAAGTCAGTCTTTTCACCAAAGTTTGGTCATGCCACTTGAATTGGAAGGGTGACTAGTAGTCTTCAAGGTTCACTTACTCAATATTCTCATATTGAAAAGTGTCTCAGTTTGAGTTATCTTAAGCCTAGGAGTGGGTCCTACATCCAAAAAGACTCATTATTCCCCTAATTTGTCATATTTAATCATTATGAGACCTTGTCTAAATCAAATCTCCTCACCTCACAAGTTTGTAGCACAAACTATTTTTTTTACACTATCTACACTACAAACTCTTATGTTTTCCACATGGATGAGTTTTGGTCAAAGATGATTTCTTCTTAAGATTTTTGGGTGATGATTGATGGTCTAATTTGATGGTCATGAGCTTACATACATTTTGAAATCAAATTATCAACTTACATGGCTTAATGATGTACCTATTATATCATAAGCTTCTTACTAGCTAGAATTTTTCTCTCGGATTTTTGAACAAAGCATTTTTGCTTCCTTCCTCATAACAAGTGTTAATTTTGGTTTCAACAGTATACAAAGCATGTATTTGGAGTGTCCTTATGAAGGAACAGGTTCAGACTCCTTGCAGAAGTATGTATTGGCATATGAGGATCCTAGCAAGCCATTAATTCATAGTAATCTACATACCTTGCATATTTTGTTTTGTTACAACAAGTTTTGATTGGTCAGCAAGTCAACGGTGAGTATGGCTATGTTAGAGGTGTTGCATAAGATTTTACTCAAGGTCCTAAAGAATCATGCATCCATGTATCAGTTTTCAGAAATGTTGTGTGCTTTTCCAATGCACTTGAGCTGCATTTGAAATGACAAACCCTTATTTCTTGCAAAGGAGGTATAAGTGAGGTTTGATGGTAAGATTTAGCTTTCTTTAGGGTATTTGAATGTTTTATTATGTCATATGGTGTTAAGAGACCACTTCCAGCCTTCAATTCACCTTCAAAGTCATTTCTTCATGCATAAAGGTCAAAACAATGATCTACAACAAGTTGGTAGCGCAAACTGTGTTTTTCTTGTGTATTGCGCTACCAACTCTTCAACTTTCAACATGGATGAGATCTGGTCAAAATTCGACTTGGCTGGAGTATTTTTAGGGGAAAATGATGACTATTCCTCAAATACCTCATCAAATCTCATCCATGGGTGCAGGTGGCACTTCATTTCTCCAATGGAAACATTCTAGGGATCAAATCCTAGAATGTAGGAATATGACTAGATTTTGGAAATATGTGTTTTCTTGTTTTAGTCACTTTATTTGGAGATAGATTCTGACGAGATGGAAATGTATTTTTGGAAAGTGAGAGAGGTTTTTCACAAGAACAATCTCCTCTTCAAAAACCTCTCTCAGGTTTCCAAAATATGTTATTATTTGGGATATTTAGGTCAATCTTTGAGAAGCATATTTCCAGAAATTTTATACTCTGTTTTTGCTAGCCACCTCAAAAATTCGGATTTGAGTTGGATATCTTCAACAAACTAAAGATAGGTGAAGAGGTTTTGAGATCCATCTATTTTGGATCTAGATGAGCATGTAATATCTATATAAAGAGGACCAAAGGGAGGAGCTAGGGGGTCGACTTTGGAGAGCTTTAGAGACTCTTTTGTTGTAAAGACTTTTGATATATATACTGTAATCATAAGCTTCTTTCACAGTTATTGTTCAGACCTCTGTTCATTCATCTCTTCCTGTAATTATGATTGAATGTCATGTTCATTTCTTTGTTTACTCAATGACCGATAATTGTCATCTTGTCTTTGAATTGGTAAACTAGAATTATAAGTATTTTTCCTTGTTATAATCAGCCTTTCATCTATGTTTTTAATATACATGATCTTGCTGGTATAGTGAGTGTTCTCCATCCATCTGAGTTTAAAAACCATCTGATTAATACATTTTGAGAGCCGTATCTTATATGGATATGTTCAAGTGTCTTGAGTGAGGGAGTTGTTAGTGAGTTATTCATTTTTTTTTAATCCAATTTCATATATTTCATAAAGCATTTGATTAAGTTACCAAGCTCACTTGATTTGCAACCTAGAGTGACTCTTGGAGTGATAACAAATTGGCGTCGTTGTTGGGGAGAGGAGTTTGAAGCAAGATTCCCTGGGAGACGACATAGTACCAACTTTTGATGATAGACAAAGGTTGGGCATCATATTGGTTGTAATATTCTATCTGGAAACTCCATGAAGGACAAATTCAGTGGTGACTTCACAATCTTCAAATGTCAAAGGCTTTTGCTGCTCTTTTGGCTAGGAGGTTTTCACCTCTTAACTTTTCTGCAATCCTTGGCTTCCCACATCCAATACCCCTTATGGATATTTGGGGAGACTCCCTTCCTTGGTTCAGAGAAAGGAAAGAGGACACTCCTTTAGATCACCTCATCATATTTCATCAATGTATGGTTCAGTTACATATACATGATGAAGATGTGCTCATGAAGATGTTTATGTATTCATTGGAAGGGGATGCTCATGAATGGTACATATCCTTACCTCCTTCTAGCATATATTGTTTAAAATAATTTCATTTAGCATTCCATCATCGATGTGAAATGTATTTTTCTCAGGAACTTCTTTTTTAGCATTGTTGTGAGGAGTTTCATTCAAATATTCAACATGTTGTTTCTTCTAGTAGTGAGGATGAAAGTGAATATATTAATGAATATACAGATAAGGATGGAATTCTTTCTATTGTTACTTCTCAAGAAGAAGATCTACCATATATAAATGATGATAATATTGATGATTGCATTGCCGAGGATGCTTTAGACCTTGCTTCTTATGAACCTGTTGATTCAAATCTAGATGAGAAGGATGATAATGATGAGGAAGAAGGTGATGTTATTTCAAATGTGTTTCAAAATCATATTGCTGATGATTATATGTAGAAATCTTCATCTCTGCCACTAGGATTTTATCCTGATGTTCCCATATTTGACAAATATAGTGATGATGAGGAAGATTTTAAAGTTTACGAAGGCTTTTTTACTAATGGAATCTCATTTAGTTCTAATTTTCAGCAAGGAGATGATCATCAATGTAATTATGCTATGGTTGATGATAGTTATGAGTCTGTTGTTCAAAATTCCAATGAAAATCTCCTTAGTTTTGATACATCTTTTAAAGATATCATTGTTGGGGAGAGTAATCAACAGTTCTCTCATGATATATTTTTAAAGACTCATCCTTCATTTGATCATTATGGAGACAATGATGTAAAAGATCAAGATCATATCTCTTGTTTTCTCTCATAATTTGTCAGCTGTAATGGACCAGGACATCATTGTGATGGATTCAAGTCATAGGGGTATAGAAAAGGGGAAGACATAAGTGAGCAGTCAATGTTTTTAAATCTGTATGATAGTGATCACAGTTTTGAGGATCCCATGGCAGACTTACTTGAGTCTTATCTCTCAGACTCTCTTAAGTTTTCAGATTTTATCATATCACTTGCATTTGACAATGAGTGTGATCTCCTGAAAGAATTTTTATGGTCACTGTTATGCTTTTATTATTATCTTCTAATCATTTGCATAAAAAGAAGCCTTTTAGTCATGAGTTTACTTGTATGGCTTCATTGGAAGCATGATTTCACTTGATTAACAAGCAATACAGTTGATTAGAGTAGGAGTGTACATGAATAAGCTCAGTAGTTGAGCATTGGTTTTCAATTTTCAATGAATAAGTAGAGTTGTTTTTAGTATATTAGGGTATGACATAAGTGAATATCAAATCTTGAAGGTTTGCAGGGGATTGGTTGCACAAGCTCGATGACTCCATAGCCCAATGGACAAGGCGATTGGAATTTCTAGGTTCTTGGAAACCTCATAGGGAAGTTTCCATCCCAGTTGGAGCCAGATGTTAGCTCCTAGAAAGTCAGCCTCTCAAGTTAGTATTTTCACCAAAGTTTGGTCATGTTAGTTGAATTGGAAGGGTGACTAGTAGTCTTCAAGGTTCACTTAGTCGATATTCTCATATTGAAAAGTGTCTCAGTTTGAGTTATCTTAAGCCTAGGAGTGGGTCCTACATCCAAAAAGAGTCATTATTCCCCTCATTTGTCATATTTAATCATTATGAGACCTTGTCTAAATCAAATCTCCTCACCTCACAAGTTTGTAGCGCAAACTGCCTTTTTTACACTATCTGCGCTACAAACTCTTATGTTTTCCACATGGATGAGTTTTGGTAAAAGATGATTTCTTCTTAAGATTTTTGGGTGATGATTGATGGTACAATTTGATGCTCATGAGATTGCATACATTTTGAAATCAAATTATCAACTTACATGGCTTAATGATGTACCTATTATATCATAAACTTCTTACTAGCTAGAATTTTTCTCTCGGATTTCTGAACAAAGCATTTTTGCTTCCTTCCTCATCACAAGTGATAATTTTGGTTCCAGCAGTATACAAAGCATGTATTTGGAGTTTCTTTATGAAGGAACAGGTTCATACTCCCTGCAGAAGTGTGTATTGGCATATGATGATCCTAGCAAGCCATTAATTCATAGTAATCTACGTACCCTGCATATTTTGTTTTGTTACAACAAGTTTTGATTGGTCAACAAGTCAAAGATGAGTATGGCTATGTTAGAGATGTTGCAGAAGATTTTTCTCAAGCTCCTAAAACATCAAACATCCATGTATCATTTTTCAGAAAGGTTGTGTGCTTTTCCAATGCACTTGAGCTGCATTTGAAATGGCAAACCCTTATTTCTTGCAAAGGAGGTATAAGTGAGGTTTGATGGTAAGATTCAACTTTCTTCAGGGTATTTGAATATTTTATTATGTCATATGGTGTTCAGAGACCACTTCTAGCCTTCAATTCACCTTCAAAGTCATTTCTTCATGCATAAAGGTCAAAACAACCATCCACAGCAAGTTGGTAGCACAAACTGTGTTTTTCATGTGTATTGCGCTACCAACTCTTCAACTTTCAACATGGATGAGGTTTGGTCAAAATTCGACTTGGATGGAGTATTTTTAGGGGAAGATGATGAATATTCCTCAAATACCTCATAAAATCTCATACGTGGGTTCAGGTGGCACTTCATTTCACCAATGGAAACATTCTAGGGATCAAATCATAAAATGTAGGAATATGACTAGATTTTGGAAATCTATGTTTTCCTGTTTTAGTCACTTTCTTTGGAGATAGATTCCGACGATATGGAAATTTTATTTTGGAAAGTGAGAGAGGTTTTTCACAAGAACGATTTCCTCTTCAAAAACCTCTCTCAGTTTTCCAAAATATATTTTTATTTGGGATATTTAGGTCAATCTTTGAGAAGCATATTTCCAGAAAATTTATACTCTGTTTTTGCTAGCCACCTCACAAATTCGGATTTGAGTTGGATATCTTCAACAAACTAAAGATAGGTGAAGAGGTTATGAGATCCATATATTTTGGATCTATATGAGCATGCAATCTCTATATAAAGAGGACCAAAGGGAGGAGCTAGAGGGTCGAATTTGGAGAGCTTTATAGACTCTTTCATTGTAAAGACTTTTGATATATATTATGGAATCATAAGCTTCTTTCATTGTTATTGTTCAGACCTCTGTTCACTCATCTCTTCCTGTACTTATGATTGAATGTTATGTTCATTTATTTGTTTACTCAATGACCGATAATTGTCATCTTGTCTTTGCATTGGTAAACTAGAATTAGAAGTAATCTTCCTTGTTATAATCAGTGTTTCATCTATGTTTTTAATATACATGATCTTGTTGGTATACTGAGTGTTCTCCATCCATCTGAGTTTAAAAACCATTTGATCAATACCTTTTGAGAGCCTTATATTGTCTGGATATGTTCAAGTGTCTTGAGTGAGGGAGTTGTTGAGTGAGTTATTCATTTTTTATCCAATTTCATATATTTCATTGAGCATTTGATTAAGTTACCAAGCTCACTTGATTTGCAACCTAGAGTGACTCTTGGAGTGATAACAACAACTACTGCAACTTGTATTTTCAGTTTTAGGCTTGGAATTTCTGCCTTGTGCGTTATCTCTGGAGAGAGGTATGCTACATTGATTGGCTATTAGGCCTAGGGTTTTCTTCCATAATTATTCTCTATCAAGGTTAAGGTACTCGGGGGTGGCTTTGGCCTATGGTTGGATGAAAATATTGCTATATTGTCTATGGTTAAATGAGCACACCTACTTTTCTAATAGTTGACCCATTGATTAAGAATACAAAAGTCACCAAATTGGTGCAATCCATAACCCAAGTAACAAAGTGTAAATTGAATCCCAAATGAATGAGGATGAGATGTAGGAAAATCCAATTAACTTGATCAAATGCCTTGGAGAGGTCAAATTTTGCAATCATCACTGTGAGGTTTTTTGTTTTTATAAAGTATATTCCTTTTGGAGTAACCACAACTACCTCATGAATTTGGTGTCCATCAACAAATTCAAATTGTTTCGGAGAGACTTGCTTTGAGATTGTTTCTTTTAATATATGAGAGATGATTTAGAGATGATATTATAAATACTGTTGTAGAGATATATTGGCCAAAAGTTCTCAAATATTGTTGAGTTTCCTATCTTCATGATGAGTGTGATGAAAGTAGCATTGAAAGAAACCAAGACCTTACTAGAGATCCAAGAGGCTTCCATAACCATGTGTGGATCCTATTCTATGAAGTCATAACATCTAAGGAAGAATTATATAGGTATCCCATCTGGCCCTGGGATCTTGTCTTTCTAAAAATTGTGTAGGGTTCTAAGTAATTATTTTTTCCCCACCTATTATTGTAGAATATGTGCTTTCCCAAAGCCCTAGGAAGGTGAGGGATATTTGTGTAAAAAACATGACGTCCTACCATTGTCACCTTAGTAGGATATCCCCATGTTTTAGGAGTAGAAAGAGGTATACCCCAGGGGAGGCATCCCCGATGGCCTAAAGGGTTGGGTAAGCTAAGGATAAGGACAAGAAAACCCCCACTCTCACTGGTCACCAAAGTTAAGCATGTCTACGTTTGAGGAATTGAGGCAAAAGAAGAATGTCAATGTACCTTCCTGGAACAAGAACAATATAGCATGTATGTACAATTTCCAAGTACCAAATGATAATAAAATCCTCAAAGAGGTTAGACAATAAAAAAAATGAATTGGCTGAAGCAAATTTGCAACAATTTATCAGTTTACAACAACAATAAGTTATGTAACAACCACAAAAATTAGTGCTCAGAATTGTTAGAAAAGACAATGAAAATTGAGCATATATCAAGTATATTCCCTAACAATTGTCCCAAGAAAGTTTTGAGTAAGTTAGCTATGAGTTAGCTTAGTATATGCATAAAATTTTCTGCAGTTAGATGGCTGTAGAAAACATTTATAACAACAACAAGAAATTTAGAGATTTAAGCTAAGTAAGTGTTAGAATTAGTTATCATAGGATTGAGAGAATAAGGCTTGAGCATTTGATCAATCTTCCAACAAGAGAGAAGTGAGAACCAATGCCTTTTAGGGTTTATGGAGTCAATTATATCAACACAATAACTTGGAGAAATAACAATGATTATACTTGTCTAAGAGATGAAAAGGTGGAAGCTTAAGGAGTAGCACCTTAAGTCCTCAAGTACCAAGCCCTTAAGAGAAGGTTCAACTAGGGTGTAGGAACTTCTAGGCCCTATAATGATTTCTCCTATCCTTAGACTCTTGAAATATATTTAATGCAATAAGAACTCGACAAAGCTTCTAAAGTGAGAACACTTTAGGACTCTATAAGTTTGTCTCACAAGATCTTCTTAGGCAAGATTAACAAAATGAAGAGAAATAAAGAAGCACCTTATGTTTCTTACTCCTAGGGTTTTTAAGCAAGCAATTTCATAATCTTAAATATGAACAAGTAAACATACCATAAACATTTATCATGAAATGAAAATTGCAGATTTACTTCACCAAGAATAATCAAGCACAAAAACCCTAGATTTGCCAAAATTCCACAAGAAATGATCCAAAATGCATCCAAACAAGTCTCCAAGCAAGTGTGCCTCAAAATTTCAGCCAAGTACGCCAAAAAGGGTGCCAATTTCAGTCCCCCTCTTGTGAGAGGTGATTTATGATGAAAAAATGAAATTAACCAGCCATATTTATATGGGAAATCCTGGCTAATATACCCAAAAGTTGTGTCTTTTCACAAAACAAAGCCTACGTGTCAATTTGGCTCTTAAAATTTAAAATTTAATTGTTTTTCACAAAATAAAACCCTAAAGAGGGTGACGTTAGGGATACTCCATGAAACGTTGACGTCGTCTAGCAAAACGTTGGGCCTAGAAAGGCCCTCCTCCATGCCACACGTGCCAAAACTACAAACCAACATCTCTCGATGTAAAACTCTAGCCCTGGGTGATGTCATAGGGATACTAAGGTGAGGTCCAAGGTCTCCAAAGCCAACGTCTAGGTTGGGAAGGGTGGCCCCTCATCATCTAGGCCTGCCAAGGTGCCTCAAAAAGAAACATCCACTTCCTTCATTGTGCAAACTCGTCATCACTGTCTTGCCCCAAGCCTGGGGTCTCTGCATCCATCCTTGGGATTCAAGCCCTCATGAAGGTTTGAATTGATCATATCCTCATGAATACATGTTCACCTAGTAAAGTCCTGCAAAGAAAACAATTACGCCCTCCAGGGGTCCATAAGTCACAATTATCACGACAAGTAAATCACATCTAACAATCAAAGCACCCAAACATGTGCATCAAACCACCCTAACCCAAACAAATACTTAAAGACGTTATACAACTTGCAAAATTTAGGTTTGGAAAGGGTCTCAAGATGTCCTATTGAGTTAATAACCCCTAAGTTTAGGGTGTTTCCTAGGTGGAACAAATCCTAGTCATGTGTGCATGTGATATGATGTGGGGTAAACTCTTGGGCATGGGTTTCATGACATAAAAGGGTTTGTATTTTCTTACTTATGGGTGCCTCTGTAGAGAGTGAGAAGTCCTTTGTCCATGATGCAAATATTTCCAAGCCCACTTATTTCCATTTTCTTAATCCTTTTTATTATTTTATGTTTCAAGGAACTAGGTGGAGGCCACTATCTTGGCTTGGTGTCCAGGTATGACAATGTCATTCACAAATACTTTGCAGAAATGAGAAGGCTGGCTCGTGATGAAACCCACTTTCTCTCAGTCATGAACTCAGAGCCACTACCCTGGTTTGGTGACCATATGATGATAATGTCATATCGCTAAGCACCCATCATCATGATAGATCAACTCATTATGAGACCTCCTATCCCCCAACTAACACACCGAATGATTATTTTTGTAGGTCCCCTATTTATTGTTGAGAAGCGTTTCACTTCTTTCTCAGGGATCCTTGGGCGAAGCATATCAAAGGTGAATGATAGGCTTTTATCTTTTCCCTGCTACTTTTACTTTATGGGCCTTCATCCCCTTCTTCCCATGAGGTAAGGTATAATCCCTTCTTGGGTCAATACACCCAAAGATCCCAAAAGGATGGGGAGATGGAGGGAAAGAAGTATGGAAAGTGACAAGTATGGTAGGGAATGAATGATGAATTTTCAAGGAACCACCCAGTAGCAACCTATTCCTGATGGCAACCAACTTACTAGGACATAATGACACCCCCCTCAGGTTTGAATAAGGCATAGAGCATAAATTCCAAGAAAATGTTCTGAAATTAAGAAATATCCATTGCAATATGTTCAAATGCATTAAATATCAGAGTGATACATACCATGATAGCTGTACACATTACCTCATGGAGCAAAGCCCACTACTTTGTGGGAACCAGGCCAATGTGGTGTATGTTGTTGTTGGTGATGTGTAGGATGCATCAATGAAAACAAGGGCCCCTCCAGGGCTATGCTCTGTCCATGTTTCTCTCGACACTCCATGACTACAACATGTGGGCCTCGATACATGATATCCTTAGTTACCCCTAGGTTTGGGGGTAACATACGACTCCTACTCGTGGACATGTGCTCACTGTAGAGTGCATGAGAACCTCAACATATTTGGTATGACCCATTCCTGCTAAAACTCAAACAAAAGATCAGTGCATATAGGGTGGTGATATCACCCTTTGTCGATATATGATAGAAAAAATAAAAATGAAAAAGAAAATATCTCTAATATAACATATGAGCATATAATGTATACATGTGAAACAAATCAATATGAAAATGCAACTAAATATATACTAACATGATATGCATGGTATATAAAATGGATGCAAATGCCTATCTACCTATACTTACATGTTGATCGACTGCTAGGTATAATCATATAGCCAGTACAACCACACTAATAATGTATCATAACACCTGCCTATGTGCTTCATCATAAACGAAAACAATGATAAGTTAAGCACAAAAATAAAATGATTTAGAACATTCATCATATCATAGGAAATTGTAAAATCTAAATCATGGAGGCAGGAGGGAGGGACAAAATCATGCCGAGTCACATCTCGAGAAAAGTTCTCAATCCACCTATGAAAAGGATCGTGAAAGGTCAAAGACTTGAGAGGATGAATCAAAGAGTCTGAAGGTTGACTACCTTGGGCCTAATCAGTCCCCGAGGTTTGAGAAGGGACCAACAAGAATCTAGAGGATGAATGACAACCCTTTAGGGGAAAGTTGAAAGACCAAGATAATAAACTTCTTCTTAAGGCATTCAACCTACCCTTAAATTATAAGAAAAGGCTCTGCCCTGAATAAATCTTGAGACAAGAAGCACGTCTCCTAGCTGCATCCTTAGTGACACTGTGAGATAAAGGAAATGAAAGGAGTTGGAAAACCTCATCACACGTATCCTACTCCAGGCGAACCATGTCCTCACCCTTATCAAAATCTGAGCACAATTGTAGTTAAAAACATTTTTTTGTAGAATAAATCCAAGTGCTCAAAGGAATAATCATCAAACTCCTCAAGGTATGACTGAAAATCATCATCAGAACATTGCATTAAGTCATCCTTAGGTGTTTGGAATATGTATGTGATTATATCATCTCCTTGTTGCCAAATGTCAGAATCAGTAGCAATCTCATATGATAGTTGTAAAGGAAACAATTGAAAATGACCCTCAATATCAGAAATGGGATCCTCATCAAAACCAACCACATCCCATTTACATCTTCCAACATGTATGAACTCATCAATATAATCAAGCATTTCATTACCTTTATCATAACATGAAGGGCTTAATACATCTAAGGGATCCTCTGACACTTCTTCACTTTCCAAATCACGAAATAATGGATCATCAAAATCTTGTAAAGGGAAACAACTTACTGCATCCACTTCTTCCTGCGTAGGAGTGTCAAAATCTTGGATGAATTCATCAAATGGAAGAGAAACTATCTGTACATTATCCTCATGACTCGCCTCTTTAATGATCTCTTCGCCTTCATCAAAGTATGAAGGATCTAGCTCGTCCAAGGGTTCCTTTACTTCTTCGCCTTTTGAATCATAGAACAAGGTATCATCAAAACCCTGAAAAGGTAAATGATTAGCCTCATTCTCTTCTTATTGTGTAGGATAAATTGGATCTTGGATGACTTCATCAGAGGGAAAAGCACATATCAAAGGTTCATTTTCAAGCTCCAAGTCTCCTTCTTTTGTGGAATCATGAGTGAATTCTTGGTGACCTTCATCAAGAATCCTATCTTCAAGCTCTTCTTTTCCGATTGGTTCCCACCATTCATTAAGTTATTTAACAAAGTTCTTAAGGGAAGATACATCCTCTAGGCTAAGAATAGCTGAGGTATCCTTAGGGTAATCAATCTTGATTTCTATAACAGAGAGATATTCTCGCTTGGGTGAGGAGATATTTTCCTCCATTTATATAGCCATGTGATAAGCTTCTTGGATTTTACTTGGCCCCTTTTCATTGAGGAGGAATCATAGTTTCATCGAGAGTGCATTGGTATAGAGGTAAATGAGGTACTTGTCTTTAGGACAATGGCTTCTAGGAATTTGTTGTAAAAACTTCTCAAATCTAGTATGGATTTCCTTGACAGTCTCGTTCTTAGTTTGTTGTATGTAATAAATTATTTTCATCAACATGTGGATATGTTCTAATTTAAGACTCCATTTCTTGAGAAAGGTTTCTTCTAATTGGTCCATGGATGTGATGTTGGCATCAGGGAGACCATCATACCATTTTCTAGCATTGCCATGCAGAGTGGCAGAGAAAAGTTTCATTTCCAAATCTTCAACATCATCACTGATAGGATGGAGTTGAAAGAAATCCTAGAAGTTATTCATGTGATCTTCAACTCTAACCACATCATTGTCGGTGAATCTAAGGAGCCATTTTTCATAGCTCAGAGGAATTTTTCAAGGGTAACACGAAATTTCACTCATATCCAAGGGTTTAAAATTACCCGGGTCCCATTGAGAATCCATGGTTGGCTTTATCATTAGTGGAGTTACTAGATAATCCTTCTAAGGATTATCAAAGGGAAAAGAGGGAATCACCCTCAGTGGAGTCGCAAGGTAAGCTTGTAAATTAAGAAGGATTTGAGAAAAATGATTACTGAAAATGTGTCATTAGAGGAAAAAATGTTATTGCATGATCTGTACTTTCCCAAATCCCTAGGAAAGTGAGGGAGATTGGAGTAACAAACATGGCGTCTTACCATTGTCACCTTAGTAGGATATCCCCACGTTTTAGGAGTATAAAGAGCTCTACTCTAGGGGAGGCGTCCCCAGTGGCCTAAAGGGTTGGGTAAGCTAATGATAAGGATAAGAAACCCCCCCTCTCACTGGTCACCAAAGTTAAGGGTGTCGACATCTGAGGAATTGAGGAAAAAAAAGAATGTTAGTGTACTTGACCGAAACAAGAACAATATATCATTTATGTACATTTTCCAAGTACCAAATGATAATAAAAGCCACAAAGATGTTAGAAAATCAAAAAATGAAGTGGCTGAAGTAAATTTGTAGCAATTTATCAGTTTACAACAACAATAAATGTTATGTAACAACAACAAAAATTAGTGCTCAGAATTGCTAGAAAAGACAGTGAAAATTGAGCATATATCAAGTAGATTCCTTAACAATTGTCGCAAGCAAGTTCTGAGTAAGTTAGCAATGATTTAACTTAGTATATGCAGAAAATTTTCTGCAGTTAGATGGTTGTAGCAAACATTTATAACACCAACAAGAAAGTTATATATCTAGGCTAAGTTAGTGTTATACTTAGTTAGCATAGGATTGAGAGAATAAGGTTTGAGCGTTTGATCAATCTTCCAATAAGAGAGAAGTGATAAATAGTTCCTTTTAGGGTTTATGGAGTCAATTATATAAGCATAATAACTTGGAGAAATTACAATGATTATACTTGTCTAAGAGATGAAAAGGTGGAAGCTTGAGGAGTAGCACCTTAAGTCCTCAAGTACCAAGCCCTTAAGATAAGGTTCAATTAGGGTGTAGGAACTTCTAGGCCCTAGCAATTTCTTCTATCCTTATACTCTTGAAATATATTTAATGCAATAAGAACTAGACAAAGCTTCTAAAGTTCTAGCACTTTAGGGCTCTAGAAGTTTTTCTAGACAAGATCTTCTTAGGTAAGATTAGCAAAACAAAGAGCAAAAAAGAAGCGCCTTATGTTTCTTACTCTTAGGGGTTTTAAGCAAGAAATTTCTTAATCTTAAATATGAACAAGTAAACATACCATAAACATTTATCATGAAATGAAAATTGTAGATTTACTTACTTCACCAAGAATAATCAAGCACAAAAACCCTAGATTTGCCAAAATTCCACCAACAAATGATTCAAAATGCATCCAAACAAGCCTCCAAGCAAGTGTGCCTCAAAATTTCAACCAAGTACCCCAAAAAGGGTGCCAATTTTAGTCCCCCTCTTGTGAGAGGTGAGTTATGATGAAAAAATGAAATTAGCTAGCCATATAAATATGGGAAATCCTGTCCAATTTACCCAAAACTTGTGTCTTTTCACAAAACATAGCTTGTATGTCAATTTGGATCTTAAAATTTAAAATTTAATTATTTTTCACAAAATAAAACCCTAAAGAGGTTGACTTTATGGCTCCTCCATGAGACGTTGAGGTCATCTAGCAAAACGTTGGGCCTCCAAAGGCCCTCCTCCATGCCACACATGCCAAAACTTCAACCCAACATCTCTCAATGTCAAACCCTATCTGTGGGTGACGTCATAAGGCTATTAGGGTGATGTCCAAGGTCTCCAAAGCCAACGTCTAGGTGGGGAAGGGTGGCCCCTCATCATCTAGGCCTGCCAAGGTCCCTCCAAAGACAACATTCTCTTCCTTCATTGTGAAAACTAGTTGTCATTGTCTGGCCCCAAGCCCGAGGTCTCTGCATCCATCCTCATGCTTCAGGCCCTCATGAAGGTATGAATTGATCATCTCCTCATGAATACCTATCCACTGGGTAAATTCCTGCAAAGAAAACAAGTACACCCTCCAAGGTTCCATAAGTCACAAGTATCATGACAAGTAAATCACATCTAACAATCAAAGCATTTGAACATGTGCAACAAACCATCCTAACCCAAACAAATGCTCAAAGACGTTATACAAATTTCCAAATTAAGGTTTGGAAAGGGTCTCAAGATGTCCTATTAGGTCAATAACCCCTAGGTTTAGGGTGTTTCCTAGGTGGAACAAATCCTAGTCATGTGTGCATGTGATATGATGTCGGTTAAACTCTTAGGCATGGGTTTCATGACATACAAGGGTTTGTATTGTCTTACCTATGGGCGCCTTTGTAGAGGGTGAGTGGTCCTTTTTCCATGATGAAAATATTTCCAAGCCCATTTATTTCCATTTTCTTAATCCTTTTTATTCTTTTATGTTTCAAGGAACTAGGTGGATGCCACTGTCTTGTCTTGGTGTCCAGGTATGACAATGTAATTCACAAATACTTTGTGGAAATGAGAGGGTTGGCTTGTGATGATACCCCCTTTCCCTTAGTCATGAAATTGAGAGCCATTACCCTGGTTTGGTGACCATATGATGGTAATGTCATACCGCTAAGCACCCATGATCATGATAGGTCAGCTCGTGATGAGACCTCCTATCCCCCAACTAACACTCCAAGTGATTATTTTTACAGGTCCCCTATTTATTGTGGGGAAGCGTTTCACTACTTTCTTAGGGATCCTTGGGCGAAACATCTCAAAGGTGAATGATAGGATTTTGTCTTTTCCCTGCTACTTTTACCCTCTGGGCATTCAACCCCTTCTTCCCATGAGGTAAGGTACAATCCATTATTGGGTCAATACACCCAAAGATCCCAAAAGGCTGGGGAGATGGAGGGAAAGAAGTATGGAAAGTGAGAAGTGTGGTAGGGAAAGGACGATGGATTTTCAAGGAACCACCCAATATAAACCTATTCCCGAGGGAAAAAAAACTTACTAGGACACAATGACACCACCCTCAGGTTTGAATAAGGCAAAGCGTATAATTCGAAGAAAATTTTCTGAATCAAGAAAGATCCTTTGCAATATGTTCAAATTATTTAAATATCAGAGTGATACATACCTTGATACCATGACTCGTTACCTCATGGAGCAAGACCCACTTCTTTTTGGGAACTCGACAAGTGTGTTGGATGTTGTTGCTAGTGATTTCTAGGATGCATTAATGAAAACAAAGGCCCCTCCAGGCTATGCTCTGTCCATCTAGCTCTCAACACTCCATGTCTATAACCCGTGGGCCTCGAGACATGATCTCCTTAGTTACCCCTGGGTTTGGGGGTAACACTACCTATACAATAAGGTATTGATTATCTTCTGGGTCTGCAAATCTAGGGAAGAAACTACAGAGTCAAAGAATGGCATCAATAATGGCTTGATTTTCCTATTTAAAGAGGTTTTGAAAATGGTTGGCCCATTCTAAAGCAATGTCTATGAAAATTTTAGCTCAAGAGCCATCCCCTCTTTCAATTTTCTGGATCGAGTTGTGTTGACGGGCGAAAATGATCGTCCGTCAACTAGAAGAACGAGTCCGGTCCGGGGTTGTCTAAATAACCCAAGCCGTTTGGTATAACTCATTCCGACGAGTTTAATGGCTCCGTTAGGCAATCTAAAAGTCCTAAAAGAAACAAATAAAAGAAATGAAATAACTAACTAATTACTAATCACTGTATATATATGTACATACGTATAATGTAACTATTGTAGATATATTTAAATAGCAGGTTTACTTATCTTATTTATATACATGACATACACACTGCAAGTTTTAATCTAAACTTACAAAACTCAATGTGAAAAAATGTCTGCTTTGAAAAAGCAGATAAAGAAAGCACATAAGATATTTTTTCATTTTTTCTTTATCAATCTAAACTAATAAGAAAAAATACTATGAAACAAAAATATGTAGATGATCAAAAGTCATACCATATATTCGAGTTTCAGTGTTGAGTAAACGACAGAAAAACATAAATAAGCTAACCTGCTAGTGAGTTAACGATATGCATGACAAGGGCCATACAAATTTAGACAAGCAGTTACGAAGGCAGACAAAAATCATTGTAAGCATGCAGGGTTTCAAAAACAGAGGAAACCATGGCAAAAATCAAAGAAATAAAAACCACCATTACCCTAGCACAATTAAATGAGAACATGCGGGGTTTCATACGAAAATCAAATGTTTTGTGTAATGAATTGCAAAGAGTACATAACAAAGCCCAAGACTTTATCTTGGAATGATGGATCTATCGATTTCAGACTGCCACCTCAAACAGAGTACAGGGTACAACCGGGTGTATTCGAATCTCATCATTGTGTAAAGGGTGGAGTTGATTTTCTAAGGTTAGGAGAAGAGGTGTTTTACAAACCAAAGCATAATGATAAGAAAAATGATTTACCAATAATTATAATGAAACAAAACTATAGTCTAATTCCAATCAATTCTTGGTGTATTATCAAAAACTCAAGATATGTCTCATAATCAAATAAGAAACTTATAACAAAGGTTTTATTGATATATGATAGACTTCAAAGCAAACAATACTCATTAAAAGATTTGTAAGAACATCAACCCTTCTTGAGACATAAGCCTTAGATACAATTTGCAATACGATCATAAGTTTTCAATGCTTCATTCATGCTTTCAATCATGAATGAAGCATGAAAACGAAAAGAATAAGAACAATCGATACAACCTCTTACAGCTGAAAAGTCACCTTCAAACAACAATACTTGTGACAAAGCGTAGGTAGCTACAAGGATTTTTCTTTGTCGATTTAAAAGGTGAAAATATTGTGGAGCCGCCAACAATGGCAACTTACTGGGAGAAGCAGTTATCTCTGCACCACCGACGAGTTCACATTATGAACATTTAGAAAGATTATAGATAAAAGACAACTGAAGGACATCAAGCATTCCAAGGATCCTTACACATTCCAGCCTCAAATATCTTCCTGTTAAAAATGAAATCTGGTGACAAATTTAAAAAATGAGAGCAATGATGTTCAAGTCCATGGCTTTGATACTGTTGACAGGGCCACTGCTGCCAGCAGGCGTCCATAGCCTCGGCAGGGATGTCAATTAACCCACTCTGACGCCTCTACCCTGTCCAAGAATTTTAGTTCAGAATGAGAGGCAAATATCAAAATTTTATACCTGATAATTTTCTTGAACCTGGCATTGCTTTGCTGCCAGCAGGCCTGTTCAGTACCACAAAGAAGTTGTCTTGGCATCATGCATGAATTTACCCGCTGCCAGCAGACCTATTCAGTATCCCGACGGGTTTACAAACACTTCCCACAACTCTTGGGAAAATTATTCACAATCTAATATAATTTATAGATATTCAGAAGAGCGGGTTGATGCTGAAAATTTTAGTTTTTTGGCACATTTGTTATTTTCCAGCCTTTAATTTCTTGCTTAATCACCTTCATTATGATCTGAAATTAGTTTCTTGTTGAAACTAATTTTTCAAGGAAAGGAAGGCATACTTGAGTTGCTTTCTTTAAGAGCAGGGACAATGTAAAAAGCTTTAACGATGGTCATGTCTGCTCATAATTATAAAGCGAAACCATGAAATCAATTGTCAACAGAAAAACTTCTTTAGCTAGTTTGTGTTTCAGGAAATTACAACAATTGATGCCCTGACACTCCTCAACTGCTGTTTAAGATGAGGCTTTATGGTTTCCTTCCTTGAACCAAACTATGATACATGCATGTTTTAACCGAAAATCAATGGAAACAAACAAAATGAAAAAGAACCAAAAACCATAAAACAAAACAAATCAGAACAAATCAAAACAAAAAAAATTATGTACAAAAGGTGAATCTGGGACTTGTCGTGAAAAATACCTTTTGAGAGCTTGGCCATTCACCGGGAAGGTGTTTGTTTGTCCCTCTAAATTTTGTAGGTGGAAAGAGCTGGGACCTAGTTTTTCAGCGATTAAGAAGGGTCTTAACCACAGGTTTTGGAACTTGGTATGTTCCCCTTTTCCTTCATGAGGTTTATCCCATTTGAGAACCAAATCTCCCATCTCGAAGTTCCTATCCGAGGCAGAACTTGAATCAAACTAGCTTTTAACAATACGCTGATGTTGATCCAGTCTTTCTTTTGCTTGTGCTCTCACTTCCTCTAGTTTCAACAAAGCATTAATCCGACTTTCAAGAGGAGGACAATTCTCTTCCTGAACTTTATGTGATAATTGCAGGGAGGGAAGCAGAACATGAGGAGGGAGAATTGATTCTCTTCTGTAGACAAGAAAGAAAGGAGAATTACCAATAGCGGTTTTCGGAGTCACCCTATCAGCCCAGAGTGCATTAAAAAGCGCATTGTGCCAGTTTTTGTGGTTTTCAGAAACTGTCCTCTTGATGATTTTGATCAGGTTTTTGTTTGTTGATTCTGCTAAGTCGTTTCCTTGGGGGTAATAGCTGGTAGAATATTTCAGTTTTATCCCTTTTTCTAAAGCAAAATCACTCATATCGAGGGAGGAAAAATAGGAAGCATTATCGAAGACCAAACATTTAGGAATACCAAATCGAGTAATGATGTTTGAATTAAGGAAAGATATTACCTGACTAGTGTTTACCACTTTTATGTAAATTCTAACCTTGTACAATATCTACTGCAAATCGATATTCAGAAAGGAACAGAAAAGATACAATGGCAAATACAAACATTACACAGAGATTTTTCACCTAGAAACCCAAATTGGGAAAACTAGCATATATTATATTGATACACATTGTGTTACATTGTTTACAATACAATATACATATAGGAGCCAGTGGCATCCAAAACCCTAACCCAATGACCTGGATTAGTCCAAAACCCTAATTCCTTAACCGAAAATAGAAAACCATCGGAAAAAACCATGTGCCGAAAACCACCTAATATCATGTGGTCCCGGAAATATGTCAGCCCGAAACCGGCGAAAATATGTCGGCTCAAAAAAAAATTTTCGGGGGCGCTGCCCCCGAACCCCCGCGTAGGGGGCTCTGCCCCCCTGCACCCCCTGAGGGGGGGACTAGCGCCCCCCCCCTCTTACCTCCCTACGCGCCTGGCGCAGGCACTCAGACGCTCCTACTCATGCAAAGAATATAACACATACCCAACATTCTCCCACTTGTTGTTTTCTTTGCACACAGGGGGTTACAAGGTTACATAGTCAACAATCCAAGGCAGCAATGCCCATGGATCCTCTACACCAAGAGAACTTCTCAGTG
>ML815534.1:44448-70250 GCA_009831015.1 Picea engelmannii
AGATCTCCCACTGTAACAAGGCTTATCACAGTCCCGAGCCAAACCCTTGACGACAAAGGCGTCCCCCTGAAGCCAATAAAGCTCTGATACCAAATGTAAATTCTAACCTTGTACAATATCTACTGCAAATCGATATTCAGAAAGGAACAAAAAAGATACAATGGCAAATACAAACATTACACAGAGATTTTTCACCTAGAAACCCAAACCGGGAAAACCAACATATATTATATTGATACACATTGTGTTACATTGTTTACAATACAATATACATATAGGAGCCAGTGGCATCCAAAACCCTAACCCAATGACCTGGATTATTCCAAAACCCTAATTCCTTAATCGGAAATAGAAAACCATCGGCAAAAACCATGTGCTGAAAACCACCTAATATCATGTGGTCCCGGAAATATGTCGGCCCGAAACCGACAAAAATATGTCAGCCCAATTTTTTTTTTTCGGGGGCGCTGCCCCCGAACCCCCGAGGGGGGGCCTAGCTCCCCCCCCTCTTACCCCCCTATGCGCCTAGCGCAGGCGCTCAGACGCTACTACTCGTGCAAAGAATATAACACATACCCAACATTTTAATGGTGCAACCTCAGACCATCTAGTAAAAAAATCTGTCGTTGTAATGATGTATTTATGCTGCTGTGAGGAAGTGGGGTTAATCGGCCCTATAATGTCAAGACCCCACTGCTGAAAAGGAGAATCTACCAAAACAGGTTGCAAAGGGAATGCTGCCTTCTGTACTCGTCCAGAAGCCTTTTGGCAGATTATGCATTTACGACATAATGCATGTGCATCTTTGAATAACGTGGGCCAATGGTACCCAACTCTTAATACTCTGTGAGCAATAGTGTCTCTGCCGAAGTGCCCACCAGCTTCTCCTACATGCAGTTCAGATAACACTTTATCTGGTTCATCTCTTTCCAAACAACGCATAAGGATGTTATAAAAATTTTTACGAAATAATACGTCGTTTATTAGTTGGAAAGGTGCAGATTTTAGTCTTAATGCTCTCCTCTTTTTTGGATCGAGATGGCGAGGAGCAGAACCGTGTGTTAGATAAAACTTAATGTCATCAAACCAAAAATTAGAAACAACTTGTGTACATCAGATTTGATTTTGACTATGCTGATTTACAGTTAAGACATTAATTTTACTCTGTTTCTCTTCAACTGAATCAGCCACTAATTTGCATAGACCTTGTCCTCGGACAATTTGCGCAGGGGTAATTTCAAGGTCATACTATTGTAATGATGTCATCCAGTTTGCCCATTTTTCACCCAATTCCTTTTGTACTAACAAGTTTCTGACAGCAGGGTAAGGCACAATGACTTTAGTTTTGGATTTCAGTAGATACAATCGAAAATGTTTTACTGCTTTAAAAACTGTATAAGCCTGTTGATCTACAACCGGGTAATTAATCTATGCTCCCTTGAAGGCTGAGCTCATAAAGGAAATGGGGATTTCATTGCTTTCAGTGTTCTTTTGGGTCAACACATCGACATAAGATTGATCAGAGGCGAATGTATAAAGAGTGAAATCTTGTGAAAAATCAGGACTCATTAGGGAGGGAGCCTCCGCTATAGATTTTTTGATGGAGTCAAAAGCTTGATTTTCCTACGGTCCCCAATGATTATGAACATATTTTTTAATTAAGTTTTGCAATGGCCTTACCATTTTTGAAAAACTCGGGACAAACCTTCTGAAAAAATTGGTCTGGCCTAAAAACGATTGCATAGAGTTTTTGGAGGAGAGGGGAGGAAGTTTGACAATGGCTCGAGTCCTTTCAGGATCGATGATCATCCCATCACTGGATATGATGAATCCGAGAAGTTTGCCTTGTTCCACTACAAAGATAGACTTCTTAGGGTTTAGAGATATGTCGTACTTGCGGTATCGTTGTAGGACAGACCTAAGGTGGAATAAGTGTTCTTTCTTGTTTTTGGAGAAAACATAAATGTCATCAAGATAAACTACTACGGATTGATTGATGAGACCATGAAAAACAACATCCATTGCTCTCTGAAAAGTGGCCCCAACATTTATAAGCCCAAAAGGCATTTTCCTGTAGGCGTAAGTACCCCATGGGGTACAGAAAGTGGTTTTTAACTGGTCTGGGGGAGAAATGAGGACCTGGTTGTATCCTGAAAAATCGTCTAGTAGTGACAGTCTTTCAGAATCAGATACGTGCTGAAGAATTTGTTCCATTAGAGGAAAATGATAATTGTCTTTGTCAGATGCTCCGTTCAAGTTCCGAAAATCGACACAAAGTTGAATTTCACCACTTTTCTTCCTTACAGGGACAAGATTAGACACCCATTGTGTGTGTCTTACTGGGAAGATTATCTTTGCATTCAATAGTTTGTTTAGTTCTTTCTTGACCGTCGGTTCCAGCTTAGAGTGCATATTTCTCAGCTTCTACTGAGAAGGTTGAGTCTAGGGTTTCATGGGGAGGATGTGTAGTATTATGTTAGGGTCAAAAGTTTTTAAATCATCGTATGTCCAAGCAAAGACATCCTTGAATTCTCTAAATAGTTTTATAAAAGCGGACCGCTCTTGCTTGGAACATCCCGTTCCCAGATTAATACATTGTGGACTATCTTTAGTCTCTAGATTTACCTTTTCATGGGTCAAAGAAGAACTGTTTGTTTTACAATTTATTGATTTTCTGAATTTGTCATGCAAATCATAAAACTTTTCTAATCTTACCATGGATTTAGGGATAGAATTTACCAGATCTGATGTTGATTCGAGATACCTTGAGTCTAATATTACCGTAAAATTGCAAAGATCTTCATCATGGGTGCCTTCATCAATAACCACACCTTGGAAGGTGTCCTCCATGTGCAAAAAACTAATGATCTGTTGATCATCATCAAACACTCTCCAATTAGTGACGTTGTCTGGGACTGATGGTCTAAACAATAACTCAATTGAAAATGCATTTGGAGAAAGACCTTCTGCGGGCAAAATTTTGGAAGAGACGTTAGCTAATAAATCAACCTCATAATTGTTTAATCTCGGAATGGAATTCAGGTTAAATGCAGAAAACTTGTGCATTAGATTCCTTACCACGACTTGATAACTTTTCAGGTGTGGTGACAGGTAATGTATGGAATTTCTTACCTGTTTGACCACAATTTCCGAATCACCGAATACCATTAAGTTCTGTATGCTCATATCTATTGCTTTCTTGAGTGCTTACAAAAGTGTCTCGTATTCAATGGTGTTTTTTGTACATTCAAACTCTAATCGACAGGCGATCAAAGTTTTATTACCTGCCGGGTCGATGAGTACACATCCTGCACCAGATCCTTCTTTAGATTTGGATCCATTGAAGTAGAGAGACCATATGTGAGCTTCGTCAACGGTGTTTGGCACATTTGATAAAGCTGCTAACTGTGTGCATGTCGTGAGCTTCGACTCTTGTTTCAGATTAGTGATGGCGGAGGTTTCAACCATGAAGTTATCGAAAAAGGTGTTCATTCCCTGCATTTCGAGTGAATTAGTGGAGGCAATAAATGGTTCATTAACATCATTCAAATCTGTCACGGTGTGCTTGAGGTAACTCTCACGATTAATCCTAATTCTATTTGGCTTTCCATTCTCTGGTAGCCACAAATGAGACTAGTCTGTCGCAAAGTATCCATGCAACTATTTATACCAATCCCTGCTTAAGAATAAACCGTACACTTCAGGGATGTCAACAACAATGATATCAATAATTTGGTGAACCTTAAGATTAGAGGATAGCCTAACGAGTACATTCTTTAGTTCACCAATTACCTTAACATTCGTCCGATCGAGCTGAATGATTTTAAGACTAGAAGGTTGAACTTCAACATTGATTTTTTGGCAAACAGACAAAGGCATCACATTTGATGATGCGTCAGAATCTACCATGCAATTATGTACATTTCTATTGAAAATTTCAAAAGTTAATAAAAAAATGTGGGACATTTTTGTGAGTATTAACAACAGAATTTTGTTGATTTTTAGTCGTTGTCCCTGGAATTACTTTATCTACATTTGATACAGTTTCTTCAGTGAGGTCCCTTTTATTTGAGGGTTCAGGTGTTTTTTTAGGAGGGACCTTTTGAGCTATTTTACGACTGATTTCTGCAATTTTCTTTCTATTCAGATTGTTGTTTTTACTGTTTTCTGCAATGTTTGGAAGCATTTTCTGTAGAAGAAAAGGAAACTTCAAAAGTTCGTAAACATAAATATTAGCTCTAAGTTTCTTTAGGTCTTCGATCAAATCATATTCTAAACTTGGAGCTGCTAAATTTTGTTTTGTTTCAATTTGTTTAAATTGCTTCCGAGGCACAATAGTACTTATTTCGGAGGAGGGTTTACTCTGAGTTTTACTTCTGGTGTTGTAAGGATGGATAGTTTCAAAATTGGCTTGAAAAATACTGTCAAAAAAATGCCCGAAGACATTGGGAGATGATTCTTCTTCTTCGGTTGTTTCTTCTTCAACCACATCTTCAGAATTCTTAGGGGGGACTAAGTTATCATGTGCTTCAAGGACAGTTTGTATATCATATTGTAAGCTTTCAAAATTCAGACCCTCATAGGTTGGGTTTGGTCGATTTGAGGGAAAAGGTTTTCTAAAAGGAGGTTTGTAACTTCCTTTGCTAGAAGATGCTTCTTCAGCAGATCTCTTCAAGTTTATGACTTGATTTGATAATTTCTACACGACCTTTTGTAAACTTTTCAAATCTGAGGTTTCTGATTGAGTTTTGGTTTGGGGAGGTCTAGGAAGAATTTCTATTTTTTTCTTAGGAGATGGGGTTATTTTTGCCTCATTACTAAGATTATCTTTTAAGCTCAAAATATCTTTTTCGATCTGGCTTGCCTCCTCGAAGGCTTCTAGTAACGTTGAATTCTTAGACCTTTTAACCCAAATTGTTACATTATGGTGTAGAGCTTTGGTGTAATATGCCACAATGAGGTTTTCCGCGGGCATTGAATCAATGGAGATTTGATTTTTTAACGTGAGGAATCTTTGGTTAAAATCTTTTACTTTCTCCTTAGGGTTCATCTTTAAGCTGGAGAGTTCCATGACTAAGACTTCAGGAGATTTATCATCTCCGAACTTCTCTAGGAAATGGGACTTGAATTTGTCCCACGATACAATGATGTGAGGTTGTTGGGCGAAATACCATGTAGAGGCATTGCCCTCAAATGTGTAAGGAAAAAGTCTACATACTACATCTTCATGTTCTACACTTCAGAGTCTAATGACTAGCATGAATTTTTCTATGTGATCTTTAGTGATTTGTTTAGAATCAGGATCGAACTTAGGTAACCATTTTTCCGGGTGTTTTGGTAAAGGGTACTGGGGTCCAGCTACTGCCATAGAGTCTTGGTTGAGCCATGGTCTGGCGGGATTGTTCTGGTTTGCCATGGGTGTAGGCGGTGTTGAAGGTTGAGAAGGTTCAGATGATGAACTGCCTTCGTTAGATGACTCTCCTCCTGAGGAGGAAGGAGATGAATGAGGTGGGAAAGGTGGAATACCGGATCCTTAGGCTCCAAGAGTAGGGATATGGTTAGTATCTGTGGGATTTAAAAGTAGACCAGTGCCTTCAAGTTGCTCTCTGATATCAGAGAAATCTAGAGGTTGATTCAGTGACCGACTAGGTTGTCTGATATGAGCCAAAGCACCGTGTGTCCTTAAAAGTGACCGACGAACAATTTCTTGCACGTCGGACCCTTGAGGGTTTGGTGTTACTAGATCAACGAGAATCTGGGGATTTTCGTTTGAGGTAGTTGTTGTTTGAGAGGTAACGTTGTAGTCAGAATGACTTCGTGTTACTATCGGGGAGTAAGTGTGTGGGGGAGGAGTCTTGCCACTTCCACGTGCCATCAATTGTATTCAGCCCCTCCTTCTAGCGCCATTTGTTGACGGGCGAAAATGGTCGTTCGTCAACTGGAAGAACGAGTCTGGTCCGGGGTTGTCTAAATAACCCAAGCCGTTTGGTATAACTCATTCCGACGGGTTTAATGGCTCCATTAGCCAATCTAAAAGTCCTAAAATAAAGAAATAAAAGAAATGAACTAACTAACTAATTACTAATCACTGTATATATATGTACATACGCATAATGTAACTATTGTAGATATATTTAAATATCATATTTACTTATCTTATTTATGTACATGATATACACACTGCAAGTTTTAATCTAAACTTACAAAACTTAATGTGAAAAAATGTTTGTTTTGAAAAAGCAGATAAAGAAAGCACATAAGATATTTTTTCGTTTTTTCTTTATCAATCTAAACTAATAAGAAAAAATGCTACGAAACAAAAATATGTGGATGATCAAAAGTCAGACCATATATTCGAGTTTCAGTGTTGATTAAATGACAAAAAAACATAAATAAGCTAACCTGTTAGTGAGTTAACGATATGCATCCAAACATATGTACGATTAGAGAACATCCAACCACCTTGTCCAAGAGGGAAACCTGCAATGAACCTTAAAACTGTTCTGAATAAATGCAGAACAATGTGTTGGCAGTTGAGTTTTAATAACATAATGAATGATACAAATAGTTGATGTGATCTTATGATTGCAAGTAATTACATTTGAGATAAATCTAATTGTAACAACGTGCATTTAATCGTTCAACTAAAAATTAAAGAGAAATCCTGTCATTTGAGTTGAATAAACGATCACTCTGTTTAATATCTGAAGCATCAAATATGGACGAAATTTTAAAAAGAATTATCCCAAAAACATAACAGATTGTGAAGTCTAAAGCTATAAAAAACTATTAGTTTATCAAGATAAACAAACCATAAACGAAAACACCATTTATAGGAAGCTAAAGATGAAATGCAAATTCTGCTCCATTCAAGTTTGTGAATTAATCGTCCCTCTTCAGCCCCAGGCCAAAATGTATTCATTAGAAAAATCTGAAGTATTTAAAGAGTTCAAGCAAACTAAACATCCTATCTTCTAAGATAGGATCAAATCCCAAGATGATTTACTAATTACAAAAATAGAGGGTGATAAAACCACTCAATATCAAACTGTATCTCCCAAAATTATAAAAGATCTGTTTCTGTTTACAAAATGAGCCAAAGAAATGGCTAATTAACTAAGCCCAGAAATGCTCCATCTCATTAGATCATCAAAAGCTACATGATATCCTGAAAGAAAAAATGAAATAAAGAAATTTAGATATTAATTTAACCAATATTTTCCAATGAGAATAGACTGGCTACAAAATCTGTTGATTCTGTAGCTAGTCTTATTTTAAACAACAAAAAATTAATTCAATCTATATTAATAAAAAAAAATCAATAAAAGCACAAACAAATCTTTACCTTTCAACTGAATGCTAAATTCGACTCATAAATCCTCAGAGTTAATCATTGCTTTGACACACTCAACATTTTTTATTATGACATTTTCAGTTCTTTTCAAGCGTTTTCCTTGCCTTTGTGCACTGAACTTGAGTCTGTGGTTTTCACTTGTTAATGAGTCAATCTAAGCTGCGAGGGTCTTGTTCTTCGCTTGAAGGAAGGGGACATATGTGTAATACTTGTCTATCCAATGTAAACACACCTCACACCGTGGATCTGGAACAGTTGGTTGAGGAGACATATGATTGTGCGTCAAAACGCTACCATTGTCCACTGTGGGTTTTTGACTGAGTTTGATCCCTGGAAAATCTTCGTTATGTTTCAAGAACGGTGGCATATTATCTACAAAATCATAAGTCTAACTGGGATCTGATTTATGGTAATTTGGGTCTTCCTCCTCCAAGAACTTGTCGATCTCAGAATCAGAGCTTTCATGGACCTCGATCGCCTTGATTGAGCTCACATGAGCTTTCGTTTTATTTCGTAAACTCCTTGAGATTAATTTCCCAGCTCTTTTGTTATTAAACCCTATGTCTGGATTCTTCCTTGACAGTTTTTGTGAGCATTTATTGACGGTCTTTGCCATGGTATTAGGGAAAACAACCTTCTCACGCTCACGATATTCAATGACCCTAGGGTCAACATCCTATTGCTCGAGCATAGGCTCATCGAATGCAGCCTTATCACAGGGTTCTTTGGATAAGAAAACTGGTCTGTCAATGGAAGGGACAGGTTTTTTTTTCCAGCATAGGCTTATCAACCACAAGAAACTCTGCAGGGTTGGATGTAACAAAGCCATTGTGAGATAGGAAAGTATCCCAATCGTCGCCCTACAATCTCAAATGATGGACTAACTGTATCTTAATTAACCCATGGTGGAATAAACTGGAATTCAAACTCTTCCTTTTATACCTCTTAGCCATTTTATATAAGCTTCTCGATAAGTAAAATGGCATGTTCAACTGGAAATCGATGAAATTCATTAATAGTCTTATGTGGTAAAGAAAAACGAGGCCGAAGCAACCTTCACATGTAATGAACTGTCTTAAAACTGCCAATAAACCATGCCACCTAGTCTTTAACAGAGATATCGGCATACCTTTGTCACAACATTGAATTTTCTGAGAGGTAAAGAACAAACTCCACGACACCTCCTCCAACTTGGAATTCTTAAACCATTTTTGTTTGGTAAGGGGAAGGCATGTTGCCTGGCTCAAAAATTCCTCGGTGATTTCGATTTGAACATCACCCACTTTGGCTCGGCATCCATCGAAAAAGAGGGCAAACTCCTGGGCTGCATGCAAGTTGTAACCTTGGAATTTATTGAGAAACTCAAGCCAACCCTGACTCTTAAGGTCTTCACTCGCATCGTCATATAGAAGCAAGGTTTGGGAGCCAGTTGGTTTGACACGAACGACAGGGGCCACACAGATTCAGACAAGCAGTCATAAAGGCAGACATAAATCACTGTAAGCATACAGGGTTTCAAAAACAGAGGAAACCAAGGAAAAAATCAAAGGAATAAAACCCACCATTACCCTAGCATGATTAAATGAGAGCATGAGGGGTTTCATACGAAAATCAGACGTTTTGTGTAATGAATTGCAAAGAGTACAGAACGAAGCCCAAGACTTTAACTTGGAATGATGGATCTGTCAATTTCAGACTGCAACCTCAAACAGAGTACAGGGTACGACCGGGTGTATTTGAATCTCATCATTGTGTAAAGGGTGGAGTTGATTTTCTAAGGTTAGGAGAAGAGGTGTTTTACAAACCAAAGCATAATGATAAGAAAAATGATTTACCAAGAATTATAATGAAACAAAATCAGAGTCTAATTGCAATCAATTCTTGGTGTATTATCAAAAGCTCAAGATATGTCTCATAATCGAATAAGAAACTTATAACAAAGGTTTTATTGATATATGATAGACTTCAAAGCCAACAATACTCATTAAAAGATTTGTAAGAACATCAACCCTTCTTGAGACATAAGCCTTAGATACAATTTGCAATACGATCATAATTTTTCAATGCTTCATTCATGCTTTCAATCATGAATGAAGCATGAAAACGAAAAGAATAAGAACAATCGATACAACCTCTTACAGCCGAAAATTCACCTTCAAACAACAATACTTGTGACAAAGTGTAGGTAGCTACAAGGATTTTTCTTTGTCGATTTAAAAGGTGAAAATATTGTGGAGCTGCCAACAAGTTGATATTTTTTTGGCAATTTACAAACTGATGGAAAATTTTTGTATTGTCATCCCCTACCTCAAGCCACATCACCCTAATTTTAAGGTGCCCTTCCTTTTCTTTATCCAAAAGAAAATTCCTTATTTTGTTTTTCAATTGACAAACCTCATCCTTTTGTGCATTCATTAAGACCCCAAAACCCTCCAAAGAGCGTTTTTTTTTTAAGGATTATTCTACTTATCAAAGGAGTCTATCATCCTTTTTGCGTTTTTCTTTTCACCATTGGATCACCATGGACTAAGCATTCTTTAAATTTGAGTGAAATTGAATGGATGCATATTCTCTTAGAGAATTATTGAAGGGAACCCAAGCAATTTTCAACATGTGAATGAAATCTTCATCTTTGAACCATTAGGGGTTTAATTTGAATGGGTTGGGAGGATTTCCTTGCATAGGGGCCACTTCTAGAAGAATCAAGTTATGATCAGAGTCATCTCCAAATGAAATCTATTGTCAAAATCTAAGCGTTTCTTCCAAGAAGTCTTCTAAAACCTGGAATCAGTCAATATGTTTTTTAATTCATCTCTCCCCCATTCTTTTGTTTGTCTAGGTGGGGATGAGATTGTCTAGCTCAATGTCGATAAGATAAACTTTCTCCAAGATTCTTAAAAAAAAAAAAAGAGATTTCACTTGGGTCGTTGGCCCCCAAAACTTAGAGGCACCAAGATTGAAATTTAAATCTCCACCTAGAATTACCTACCCTTTCCTTATCCACAACTTGGAGAAGATACGGTCCCAAAATTCCAAACGATCTAAGTAGGGCCTTTACATGTTCAAGAAATTAAGTTCTTTTTACAATTCAAATGAATGAAGCTGGGATACCCCTAATATTGAATAAAAATCCTATGAATTAGAGAGGGTTAAAACATTGGTCTTATAACCTATGGCTAGCCCTCCGAAATGACCTAAGGCATCCATGAAACTGAAGTCCCACCCTTTTATATGTTTTGAGAGGTATTGTACAATTTTGGCCCCTTCTGTCATGAACTCTTGCAAAAAAAAGACTGAGGGGTTATTAGTGTCTATTAACCTCTTGAGTGCCAATTTCGTGGAGGGATTGGCCATCCCTCTACAATTCAAGGTTAATAAAATAATTTTGGAACTACCTTGGGGGAAGATACTCTAAGGGTCCCAATTAAAAGTTGTTGTCTTCCACTCTTCACTTCCAAGTTACCTTACTTATGGGCTATGGAGAGGTAACATTTTCTACCTCTTTTTCGTATGTTAGGTTTTTTTCTCTTCGAGGTGTCTAAGGCCACCTGCAATGCTTCCTTCAAGAGTTCCATTTATCGTATTATGAGGTCTAATATTATACTTTGATATCTTAGAGTAAGGAGAGCCTTCATCTATATCCTTCTCAGAGAGGTCAATTAGAAGTGAAGGATCAAGGTTAGGAGGTTTTAATTTGAAGATAAGGAGCCTCCTAACCCTTATAGGGGAACATATGAGAAAGGTTGAGGGTTCGAGAATCCTAAAAGACTAGAGAGAAAGTACCCTTGTATATTTATGTGACCTATTCTAAATGTACTTATTAAGATATTAAATGTAAATGACTAGAGGAATTAATAGGAGAGTGGGGAGGAGGGTAATTCCTACCCGAAGTAGATGATATTTATTTTCTAGTTGAGGGGGTCATTTCTCGGGAGAGTTTTTTTTATCAACTCCAATATTTCTTGCTATGTGGTCTAAAGTTGAAGGATTTTGAATCTAGGTGACTTGCAGAGAGGTGGTAGGGATTTTTTCTTACGTCGAGGGTGCATGGTATTGGACAAGAGGTAGGGGATTTCACACTCATGCATTTTTGGATTAACGAAGCACACTGTTCTTAACTAGGTGTCCATATTCATGGAAACTTCCACACTTGAAGGGAACTCCTTCATAGTAAAGATCTTGAAGAAAAAAAGTGGGAACTTTCCTGATAATAATAGAATCTACCAGCCCTTTGGTTAGGTCAAGGCCTACAAGAATTCTCTCCATCCCCATATAGCCCGTGTACTGAAAAGAATTGTCCCCCTCATAGTACAGCCCCAAGGAATTACCAATTTCCTTGAAATTATTGCCATACCAAATAATTAGAGGGAGGCCTAGTATTCTAATCTAGACTAGGGTGATTTATATCTGTGTCGAGTGTGTGTTAAAGTCAAGATGCCACTTTTTAAGAAAGAGAGCTTGAGAACCCCATTTCCAATAATTTTGCAAGATTTTGTTGGCATCTTCTACATCATGAAAGGATCAGGATAACCACGTTTTAACAAGAACCATACTTCTCAGAATGTATCCCAATACAATGCCAAAATTCTCCTCAATCCAGTTTTTAAGAGAAGCCACTCCCATCCTTAAGCTTGGAAATCTTCCAACCAACAAATATTTTTAAAACTCCATTATTTCATTTAACTTCATATTATCCCCTAGGAGAATGTTGATAACCTCATATTTACATTTAATTCACTTCCTTCTTTGCAGGGTTTTCCTGGTCCTATACCTCAAATTGTAGAAGTTCTACTATTAATATGTGAGAGGTCGCTTATTAGTTCATTTGCAAGGATTTCCCCAATGAAGTTATGCCCATATAAGCCATGAATGACACCTTCAAAGTCCCTTAAACCAAACCCTCCTACCACCAAACCAAGAGGCATTTCACCTTCGGTGGTTGCTCTGATGATCCAGGTAGATATCGGTGGCCACCCACCTCTTCCATCCGTCTCACATACATTTTTCATCTTGGCAGTTACAATTTTTATCTTGGTAGTATTTTTCTATCTTTTCGAGTCCTAAAATTTCAGGGTTGTTTTGAGGCCCTAAGCAATGTTTTTTTGGGCCCACCACAATCAAACTATAGGTTTTAGCTAGAGAATGATGACATAATCTTTATTCATCGGAAAGACATTTCCAATCATGTGCCTAAAATGAAGATTGTATGCAAAAGTTACGAACCTGGGAAGTTGATGTACCAACTTACCCCATTGGGGCCCACATGAATTTTGGTGCTTCATCTCATAGGGTTAGGTTTTTGGATGTATAGGGTTTTTTGTTTACTTCTTGATGCTAAAAAGGCCAGGAGGCCTCAATGTAATGGGCTCAGATGAATGTGCGTATCCACCACATCTCTTCTCAAAGATTAGCGACCACCATTCGAGCATGACTATTTTCATTATGCATTTTACAGTTTTCAACATATTTCTTATTTAATAGAAGTTAAGTTCCACTGTATCTATGTTATTGTTCTCTGTATATCTGTGTTAATTTTATATATCTGTGTTTCATTTCATTTCGCTCATAAATTCAGATCATCTGATGGGATATTTCCTTTGGGACGAGATTAAAATCCCCTCCTACTATGTGACACTAACTTGATTACCCTTGTCTACTAGGTGTGTTGTTGCAACTTGGTATAAAGGTTTCCTGTGCAAGCATTAAGTTCTAGAGGGAATAAAGGTGGTCATGGCCTCCAATTCTTGTGCATGAGTAGTTGAGTTAGGGTGATAACATAACCATGGCGCCACTCCTAAAGGGATCCTACAGACATAAAGTTCTTCTTTTGATTTGGACACCGATGGAGTGAGATCTAGAGGAGTCTAGAGTGAGATGTATGTATTTTGGGTTAACATAGATCTGTTGATCACCCAAAGGATCATTTGAATAATCTACTAGATCATCCTCCACGATCCCTAACATAAGGAAAGACAATGGTGGAGAACCCATAGAAGTCTACGAGTAGTAAACCTTAGGTTATGAGAAAACGCTAGGTGTCCTTATTCTCCATTGTGCGATTGTAGACTCCTCCCACCATATTTCATTATCCTACCATGAAAATGAACAATATCATATATATATATTTTTAGTAGATAGTGTCCGAGTTGTGTATTCTGATGGATACCCCTTCACTCGACGCCTAGACTAGATATCATCCTAAACATGTTAATTGTTCATCCTCCAATCGTTAAACAATGCCTCCTCCATGCTTCACATGAGTTGCATGATATAGAGTGTATTTCATCTAGGATAAACAACCCATTTTTCCTTGCTACAGTCTCAAACTCAATTTACCATTATCTGAAAAATAATTTCACCATTAATAATGTGGGGCAACACAAGTTATGGCATACATGACACTGTAAAAAGTAGGGCTCACAATGTTGAAACATTGAATAACCCTCGACATTGATTTATATTGCACACCCAATTAAAATAGATTTAGTTTGTAGAAGAACTACATGACACTCCAAAGTTCACTTAGATTGGGTGATGAAGAGCTAGAAAAGGCTCAGGTTCTCAGAGCCACCCAATTGAGTGCTTGAACTTGGATTTAAAACCCTAGACATTTTACGTAGGACATTTCTACAATGGAGTTTTTAGGGTTTTCCTGTAATTCAATCTCAGGTGACTCACTCGAAGTCGATCCCCAGCTAGTTGGAACATGTTATGTAGACACTGCAATTGTTGATAGATCAAGTGTCCCTTCACTAAAACTCTAAGTATATATCAATATAATTTGTTAGTTATAACTAACAAGTTATATTATATGTTAAAACCTCCTAGTTGTAACTTGTTGTAATTAATGAATTATAATATATAATATACTATAGTATTTATGATAATTAAATAACTCGTTAGTTGTAAATAACTAATTAAATTATATAATATTAGTTACAATTAATGAGTTATATAATATAATTAGTTAGTTACAACTAACAAATTATAATATATATTATAGTATTATATTATATATAAAAGTTGTTAAAATATATAATTTAACATTTTATATATTTATATAGTATAATTAGTTATCATATATCATTTTTCTTTTAAAACAATTAATAATATAAAATGTTTATCATATTTCAAAGTGATTCCATATGATTTGAATTAATGTGAGATTTATTTTCAAAAGGATTGGAAGCAATGACAATATAAAATACTCTATATTTAGTATTTCAAGAATATTTATCATATGTCGAGATGATCTTACCAAAATATTAACCAAGGTGAGGTTTATATGTAATTCACTATTGCCAAATAAAAATATGATGCATAATCATATTTGACTTTGATAGTTCCAACTCAATGATTATAGTTGACCCAATTTCTTGAAATTCTATTGGTTTTTGAATTCCAACTCATCAACCATATTTTTTTTCTTATGAGGCCCATTTTAGACCAAAATTTACTCTAATTTGAAGAACATGATTTGGCTTATGGGTAACTGTTGAAAAGAGAGGAAACCTTGGTTATGAATGGAAGTCCCTAGATACTAGCGAAAACTTTCCTTGACTAGTGCGCATTGGAGCACTAGAGGGAAGGGGGGATAACCTGAGGGACTATTTAGCAAAGAAAGGGATCACATTCCTGGTCTTGTGTAGACCGAGGGGGAAGAGTTGTTGGTTGAGTGGGACTGTTATGGTTGATAATGTATTAAGTGTTAGCTTCTCATCTGTAATTATGGGAATTGGGCTAAGTGCGAAAGACTTAGAACCTCGCCATAGGTAATTTCTCCCTTCTATATTCATACCCCTAGCTTGGGGGTGGCCTATGTGACAAAGAGATCACGGTTCGGTGGAATAGTCTTCATTTACAACTAGTTGGAAAAAAAAAACAATAGAAAGACAAGTATCTCATTATTATCCATGAATATGAAAAATTTCCTACATTTACTTGTTATGTTTATTTATTCCCTTATGGATCTATCTGTGATGAATGCATGTTGGCCATACTTTGTGCGACTTATTACTTGCTTCAACTCATAAAAAAAAAAGAAATTAATCTATCAAACAACTAAGAATCCATACATAAAAAAGCTTTACACAGTGCAATTGGAGAGCCCTATTGGTGAATAAACACCATATCTCCTTCAAGGCTCACAAGCATATGAAAATGATTACAACTACAAAATCCTTATTCCATGCTCTGGGGTTCATAGGGATATGGGTACAATTATTTAAACTTTAGATGATGGGTTCAAAATCCATCATGATCCTAGACTCTCTTCTCTGCCTTTGTTGCAAACACTAGTCATTTTCTCCTAAAAAAAGTTACCAACCCCCTTCTTTTGCTACAACATTGTGGTAAGTATCATTTTGAGAGTTTAGTTCTTATGGATTTTCCACAGTATAATTCATATTGATTTCAACATGAATTATACTCTGGAAATCCAAAAGAACTAGAATCTCAAATCTCGCACCACAAAAATATGAAAAAAGTAGCATTTTATCTAAGAGTCATTGAAAGAACCCAATAACATCTTGAATTGAATCACTTTTGCTTCTTGTCCTTTCATCTCCATATCAAATGGGTGGATAGTCACATGAATTCCATGTAGAGGAAAGGGATCAAATGGTTGTTAGTCTTAGTGGGTTAGTTTGTTGTGTTAGTTATGCCAAGGATGGAACCCCATATCGAAGAACTTCTTAGAGACAACCTTTTTATATATGACTTCCTTTGTTAAAAAATATATCATTGATGACTTTGATATTGGTCATATGTCTTGTTAATCATCTGCCTCTCGGAGCCCCAAGGGTTAGCTCAAGTGGTTCTGAGCCAGATTTGAAGCTATCCCCAACAGAGGAGGTAATGGGTTCAAATATCTTGTTCCCCCTTGGGGTTAGGCCCTGTAATTAGGGTTGGTGGTTTACCCTGTTTACCATCCATGAAGTGGGGAAGTACTGTTGGGTTTTCTAGTGCTATTTTCTGAGGAAAAAAAATCATCTGCCTCTCATGCTCACCTATCAAAGAACTTCTTAGAGACAACATCTCTACCGATGACTTCCTTTATCAATGAATCTGTCATTGATGACGTTGATATTGGTCATCTATATTGTTATTCATTTTCCTTCTGTGCTAAAAAATATTGGACTTAGAGGATTCACAACTCTTCAGTGTCTCTAAGTTCACTTTTCTCATGAGACAACTAATTTGAGGATCCAATTTTGAATCAATATTTTTTTGTTGCTAATGCAAACTTTGAAGTATAGATAAACAAAACATTGAATTACAAAATGTGGATGATCTTCTCCTAACTATTGTATCAAGAAAAATAATACCATGAGCCCTTAGAGAGAAGATACAATCAACGATGGTACAATCACCATCAACACTAGGTGTTTCTCCAACCCATATAATTCACCAACAAACTTTGAATCCTTCTCTTTTCCTTTTTCCCACAATTGCCAATGGTTGTTAATAAGACAATACTTAAGGGGGAAAGAACGATTTTTGGTTGGATTCAAAAGATTGAACACTTCAGTGAGTTTGCATCTCGACTACTCCACCATTTTAGATTTGTGTATATGTTTGAGGTTTTCTAATAGGAGTGTATCCAATTTCACACTAGTTTTCCTAATATATTACATTAATGTTTTCTTTTGTGTTATAGGTCTTTCCATTGGAATTCCCTTGCCTTGGATAATGTAAATGTTATGGCTATCTTAGTGAAGTTTGATTCAGTCTTGTAAGTTAATTACTAGTATAGAGGACTTTCAATCATTTTTGTATTCAATTTGTTGTATAAGTTAAATACTCATGTGATTTTGAGTATCTCATTCTTGAGTTCTTTGTTTAATCCTTAAAGGAAACAAAATTAGAAGAATGTCTCCTTGAAATTGGTGTTAGTTCATTGCATGTCCTTTAATGTATTGGATATTTATTGAAGTAAAATGGATAAAGTATCTTACTAAGATCCACTTAAACCAATTTTTTTTTTGGGCATGCATTAAGTCCCTTTGTTGACGGAAGGAAACCAACTTTAGAGGTCACACTCCTTCCCTCACACACACACAGACACAAGAGGCTCTAGACCCACCAAAGTTTGAACTTGGGTTGTTTGCATGGTGACACCCTATCTCAACCGCTAAACCACAAGTCGATGGATAAAAAATAAAGTGATACTAGTTATGATCACTACTTTCTAATTAACATCCTCTCCTTTTCCCTAGAATATCTTGACAGAGGGCGACTCAATCGATATAATGTACTATTTAGTATGATTGTTTTATAATTAATATCTTCCCCTCTTTTCTGGAGGATGGAGAGTGGCTCAATAACAATAATTATTGGTAGACTCAAGGAACTCAATCAGATTTGAACCGATAACCTATGACCTCTTTAACAATACTATACCTTGAATATATAATTTAACCAACAAAACTAATTTATAGAATAATTAATATATATGATATATTTTGGTGAATGTATAAAGTTATGACATATACATTTGGTGTTGTACACTATATGCTTCCCCTTAACCTTTAAATGAATCATATGATATAATTTTGTACTCTGTATAGTACTTAAGATGTTCTTCATTATGTGTATAAAAAATATACAAAGTAGTTAGAATGTAATAAAAACTATTGCAATATATTTTAACTGTTACCCAAATTTTGAAATTGAAATGTCCTTTGTTTGCATATGGAAAAATATTGATATTTTGGACATCTACATTTTGTTTTTATATTTTTTTTATCATGAAAGTAAACATAGAGAGAAAATATGGCGACATTAATGTTGTCTTCATATCCATCTTTCAATTTTTTTAGTTTGTGCCATGGATTCTTCTATTGCCATTTCCATTTGGTTTTTATGATATTTTAAGAACACAATGCTTTTGGTGATCCATCCAAACATTGCAACAAATATGGTTTTCAATGTCAACCTATTGAAGCAGTAAAAAAAATTTGAAATTAGAGCAATTTTCATTTTTAAAGCTTATTCTTTTCTATCTATATGAATCTTCTTAAAATGGGTCAAAATTCTTAAGAAAAAGTTTCAATTAAGTAGAAGAAACTATAACTTCTTTAAAAATTCTCAAACATCATTAAAATTCTTTAATTCTATTCCTTAAAGGCTAAGTTCCTTTTTTTTTGTTTCTATTTATTCACTTCTATAGTTCACTATTTTCTATATTTCATAAGCTTTATTTGGATCCCTGGTGAGGGGTGGAGTGTCCACTCTAAATGTAGGGATGATTTTAAACTCCAACTCAATTCATACCTAGAATATTACCACAATTATAATCAAATGTGAAAATCTACAAACATAAATCTTCAACCTCTGTGGAGAGGATTGTTTCAAAGAGATATGGATATTTGAAAAGCTCATGGTAAAACTGAAGAAAAGAGTTTCCGACCTAACTTTTCTAGAATGTTTTCAAGATTCCTCAACTATGTTTCTCAATGTCTACTTTCTTTTTTGCTTCTATTTATTCACTTCTTAAGCTAATTCTTTTATATGTCTCATAAGCTTTCTTTGGATCCCATGATGGTGGGCGGAGTGTCCACTCAAAACATTAGGACATTTCTAAACTCCAACACAATTCATATCTAGAAAAATAACCACAATTATGATTAAATATGAAAATCTACAAGCTCAAATCTTCGACCTCTATGGAGAGGATTGTCTTAAAGAGACATGTCCTTGAAAATCTTGGGGTAAAAATTGAAGAAAAGAGTAGTTGATTCGACTTTCATCAAACTCTACCGAGATTCCTCAATTCCATTTCCTAACAACTACTCCCCTTTTTTGTTTATATATATTTACCTTTTAATCTTACTCTTTTCTATATCTCATGATATTTTTATGGATCCCTTGATGATGGATGGAATGTCCACTAAAAACATTGGAACATTTATGAACTCCAACTCAATTCATATATAGAAAGATTACAACAATTCTGACTAACTATGAAAATCTACATACACAAATCTTGAATCTCTATGGAGAGAATTGTCTCAAAGAGACATAGATCTTCTAAAAGCTCAGAGTAAAATTGAAGAAAAGAGTAGCTAACCTAACTTGTAACATACCCAAAATATTTAATTGAGGCACACTACCATAAATTTTTCTCTGATAGCAAACTGAAACATTCCCAAGTCCTCCTTAAGAAAAACCATGCACACAACAAGCTTTGAACCACGCACGACAACGATTTCCCAACGCACACGATTATTTGAGCACTGCGATGAGAACCCATTACAATTACTACTAAAATTGACTGACATATACAATTAAATTTAGGATTACGAACAACATGACATTCAAGCTCATGCAATTGTCCATGCTAGTTAAAAATGTAAATGCAATTACTATAAATGTGCACCACAAAAAAACTAAACACATACACAAAAATTCTTCCACATAAATAGAGATTAAAATGCATCATTCTACTCACAACAAGCAACAAAAACTGAGGGAAGACGAGGATAATATTACAGTTAGGGTTTTATGAGGATGGGTCTGCGGCTAAATCTCGCAGTTAGGGTTTTCATAGGCTCCTAAGATGACAACTCGTCCTAATCTATTAGGATACCCGATGTTTCTAGGCGATAATAGGATTTTTTATTGGGGTAAACAATGTAGGAAGAAGACTACATGGATTACTCGAAGGATCTTACTAAGGGTTGCAATTTCTAGGAATCATCAGGTGGTAGTAGAATGGACTTTGACAGTTTGTTTTTCAGATGCGAGGGAGACACTAGTGGACTGGGAAAGAGCCAGTTTCATCTATCTCTACCTTTGGAAAGCAGTCATGCTTTGGAGGTGAATCACACTGAAATTTTTTATTCTTTTGGGGTCACTGGAGTAGGGATTCAGGCCGATTTGACGCCGACAGGGGATTTTCAGTTGAGACTGGAATGGACCCATTTAGGGTTTCCTCAGGTTAGGCCATTAGAAGGGATCACTTTTTCATCCTCTCCGCCAACCTCCTCATTGTGAAATTTTCCAGTAAATGGAGAAGGATATATTTTCGTGAGATCGCTCTTGTCAGAATATCCAAGCCTGACTTTCTCTCCTGAAGAAATGGTTCTCCTGTCTATGGTTGAATCGGTAGATGGGCCTCTGGTGGGTTTTTTGTGCCTTCCATTTTTTAGCTCTAGTCTTCCTGAAGATTCTCCTCAGGCTATGATAGTAGGTTTCTGTAAGTTTTAAACCTGTGAAGTAAAGCAATGCATATATATTCTTAAGCAAAACATAAATTAATCAATGGCTCATACACATAGTACACAAAGATTTATACCAAAAACCCTCAACCGGGGAAAACCTTTCAACTCTTCATTATATTAATTTCACCATTCACCATACAATATATATAATTGTTTTAGGTATTTCGTAGATACCAAAACCCTAATCCCTTAATCCAAGATTAATTTAAAAAACCGCTAAAAATAGCAAAAACCGTTAGACGCAGTTGTCGAATCTGATGCGCCCACACACACACATGCAAAGAATATAACATATACCCAACATTCTCCCACTTGTTTTTTTCTTTGTATCCAGGGGCCCACAAGATTATATAGTCAACAATCTAGGGCAACAATGCCCATTGTTACTCTATACTAGGAGAACTTTAAGGTGCTCATAGACTTTGTCAATGAATCTGCAACATTCTTCAAAGTGTCAACCTTTTCCAACAACACCTTCTTTTCTTCAAACATGTTTCTCACAAAGTGATATTGAACATCAATATGCTTTGTCTTCGAATGATAAGTTGGGTTCTTTGCTAGGGAGATTTCACTCTGACTGTCACAATCTAATCTCATTGCTTGTTGTACCAACCCAATACCTAAACACAATCGTTGTAACCATACTGCTTCCTTGCTTGCATGAGTGGCTACCATGTATTCAGCTTCTGTAGTTGAGAGTGCCACTACAACTTGTCTTTTTCTCATCCAATTGATTGCTCCTCCAAATAGGTTAAACACATACCCACTTGTAGATCTTTTGCGATCCAGATCTCTAACAAAGTCTGCATCAACAAAACCATGTATGTCCACCACTCTGTCTAATCCCGGTCTTCCTTAGTAGCACAATCCATAACTGGTAGTGCCATGAAGATACCTGAAGACCCTCTTTACTACTGTCCAATGCTCCTTCCCTGGTTTTGACATATACCTGCTCAAAACTCCCACTGCATGTGCAATGTCCAGTCTAGTACAGACCATTGCATACATCAAACTGCCAACTGCATTGGCATATAGAACATTAGACATGTCCTCTTCTTCTTCCTGTGTCTTGGGACACTGATACGCAAATAAATTTACACCTATAGGAATAAGAACCTTGACCAGTTTACTTCCATGCATATTAAACCTCTGCAATATTGTCTCAACATATTTTCTCTTATTCAACCAGAGTTTCCTGTTTGCACGATCTCTTTTAATCTCCATTCCTAGAATGAAGTTAGCAGCACCGAGATCCTTCACGTCAAATTTGGAGGATAGCTACGATTTCACCTCCTTGATGACATCCATGTTTTTTCCTACCAACAACATGTCATCAACATAAAACACTACATAAATGAAGTGATTACCAACCTGCTTGGAATATACACAGTGATCAACCCTGCTTCTCACAAATCCCAATCCAAGGATGTATGTGTCAAACTTTTGGTACCACATCCTAGGTGATTGATTTAGACCATATAGTGACTTCTTTAGCTTACAGACCAACTCTTTCTTTCCCTTCACTACAAAGCCTTCTGGCTACTTCATGTAGATTTCTTCTTCCAGATCCCCATGTAGGAATGTTGTCTTCACACCCATCTGTTCCACTTCAAGATCAAAAGAAGTGGCAATAGATAAAAGAAATCTAATAGAAATTAACTCAGCAATAAGAGAAAAAATCTCACCAAAGTCAATTCCCTCAACCTGGGAATAACTTTTTGCTACTAACCGAGCTTTGTATTTCTCCACTTTACCTTTTGCATTAAACTTCTTCTTAAACAACCATTTGCTACCAACAAATTTTCTTCCAGCTAGCAACTCAAATATATCCCATGCCTCATTCTTATCCAAGGCATCCATTTCTTCAACCATGGCCTTCTTCCAGAGTTTACTATCCTATGAATTCACTGCTTCCCTGACAGTTCTGGGATCATCATCAGTAATAGATAAAGCAAAATTGGAATGGAAATCAGGTGGACTATACCTTTCTGGTTGCCTTTTATCTCTCACCGATCTCCTCAATATTGGGGTATGAGGTTCTTTTTCTTCTTCTGCTTCCTCTTCTTCAGATGATTCATATTTTGCATCATCCAACTCAAGCTCTATTTTCTCAGGTTCGTCTTGTGTTTGTAGGAATTCTTGTTTGGATACATCTTTTACCTCTCCGAAAACAACATCTCAAATGTAAACAATCTTCTTGGTTTCTGGGTTCCAAAGCTTATAACCTTTCACACCATCTTTATAACCAATAAAGATACACTTTTTCAGCCTTTTTATCTAGCTTACTCCTATTTTCCTTTAGAACATGTACATAAGCATCACAACCAAACACTCTAAGATGTTTAAGAGAGGGTTTCTTTCCAGACCATACCTCATGTGGAGTTTTATCATCCAATGCTGATGAAGGTGATCGATTGACCAGGTAACATGTTGTACCCACTGCCTCTACCCAGAATTCCTCTCCTAACTTGACACCGCTGAGCATGCTCCTTGCTTTTTCCATCAGTGTCCTGTTCATCCTTTCTGCAACTCCATTCTGCTGAGGAGTGTATGGAGTAGTCTTCTTCCTTGCTATACCACACTTATATAATTTTTCGAATTCATTTCCGCAGAATTCTCCACCATTATCTGTTCTCAATACCTTTATTTTCTTCTCTTCCTGATTTTCTACCAGAGCCTTAAACTCTTTAAATTTATCAAATACCTCAGATTTATTTCTAAGAAAATAAATCCATGTGTTCCTTGAGAAATCGATTATGAATGAAACATAATACACAGATTTACCTAGGGATGGAACATGAACAGGTCCAAACATATAATTGTGTATCAACTCTAAGATCCCCTTTGCTCTTGTAGCACCAGATGGGAATCTTACTCGATTATGTTTACCATATATGAAATTTTCATAGAAATAAAAATCCATAGTGCAATTAGACATACCTTCAACAATACCTTTACTGTGTAGTGTTCGAAGGCCCTTTTCTCCAATATGCCCCAGGCATTGATGCCATAACATGGTCTTCTTTTCAAGGACAATATTGGTCTTTTCTCCTTCATCTCTCTGCTCAGGGACAACAGAATTGTTACACCCATTAGTATAAGTACTTTCCAACAACTTGTACAGAGTTCCACACTGAACTCCCCTCATCAACACCATTTCCCCTCGTACCATCTTGCAAGTGCCCTTTCCCAATACAATATCCACTCCTGTATCATCCAACTTGCTTACATATATTAGGTTCCTGGATAGTTTTGGAATGTGAAGAACCCCAGGGAGAGTTCTAATCCTTCCATCTTTTAGCAACAACTTAACCCTTCCACGTCCCATGATTCTGGCTGTCGAGTCATCTCCTAGGAATACATTACCACCATCGTATTTTTCATATTTAGAGAACCACTCCCTGTGAGGAGTCATATGGTATGGTGCACCTGATTTGATCAACCATACATCACAGTATGCATGTGTACTTATAGATTCCAGGTAAACATCACCTCCTTCTTCAGTGGAGGTTTTTGCCTCTATGGAAGAGGTACTATCAGATCCCTTTGGTTTATCAACCTTCTTAGACTTGCAATCTTTCTTATAATGCCCTGTTTTACAACACTTCTAGCATTTCCTCAAAGATTTTCCTAGAGACTTAGATCTACCTGTAGATTTAGATCCCCCCCAAAGACTTACCATGATTCCTGTCTTGGGTACGACCTCTTACAAATAAAGCATATGTGCTATGAGCATCCATGATTTTCCGCCTCATCTCTTCAGATAACAAAGATGAAACTACATCCTCATACTTCAATGTAGATTGAGTTGTGTTATCACTCTCTAAATTTCCTAGAGGTTGGAAAGAAGAAATATACAAAGGTAACCTTAACCAATCACTTTTGAAGCTAGGATCTAGCCACTCCAGCTTCAGAGAGGGATCTCTCTATATAATTTAGCTTTGTTTTGAATTAAGATGTTAGGCTAGGTAAGAGTGCGAGTTTTGTTTCATGGTAAAGGATTTTTAAATTTGGTTGAGACAAATTACACATCCATTGGGCTATGGGGTCTGTACTTAATAAAATCTGAGAAACAACCAGAAATGCTGAAGAAATCTTTCACAAGGCGAGATAACACCCCTCACTAGATCATTAATAATTTAAGTGATGGACAAAAGAAAAGGTAAGGAAAATAACTCCAATTAACAAGCACTTAAGAATCTCTTAATTGAAACTATTTAGAAGATGAACACTAAAATCTTCAGAATCGGAAGTAGGGTATCGGAGATAAATCCTGCAACATAACGTTATTCATAAAGATTAGTTATTGAAAAACAAGATGATTACAAAGCAAGGAAACATTTGACTAAGAAAATCACATCACCAGTGAAAAATGCGCAAGAATCCTGTGAAATGCCTCTTCTTTATTACTGGTGGAACTCTTCAAAAATGTTACAACTCGATAGCAGTAGGGTGTGCAAATCAACAACCCCCAATACATTGAAAAAAGAAGTATTTATAAGTCAAAATTCAAAGGTTCCTGTCATAACTGATCAGGACGTGTACATACTATTATTAGCATAACTAACTCAACTAATCAAAAACCGTTTGGTGATTCATCACAACTGTTGGCTGAATTTCTGGGTAGGCCGTTGGTGAGGTGTCTCCGCAACCTCTTCTGACAGGACAACTGACTGGAAATGACAGCTCATCTACTAATCTAGTAGATCGCACAGCTCTTCCCAGTGGATATGAGTTGGCACTGTCACTTTGAGCAACCTCCGGAACACTTCGTCCATGTCTGTGTACTTAGCGAACGTAGGCTTGATGACGAAAATGTGCTTAATTTCATGCTGGATCTCAATATCCAACTGCAATACCTCCATGAAAGCTCTGCCCATGATACTCCCTTGTACCCCCGCGAACTTTGAGCTGTCGTTAGATATTTCTGTCAGCCTTTTCTTGTAGTCGGGGAGCATCATTAATTTATCGTTGATGACTTTCATACCAGGCAGACCTTTCCTCTGCAGAGCATCTATTTTGTGGAAAAACCTTTGCACTCCTTGATCCATAACTTGGATTTTCTCCTCGAGCTGAAGCATAAGGCCCCTTTTGGTCAGAACTCGTTTCACCTCCAATATAGTTTCAGTCCTGTCCTCGATCTTCAACTCTTCTAATTCCTCCCTGGTCTTTGAATTAAGGAACCTTATGATTTCATTGGCTTGTGCAGGCATATCTCCCAGCTC
>ML815534.1:94359-119782 GCA_009831015.1 Picea engelmannii
AAGGGGGGTCTAGAAATCACCACGATCCGTTGATCTGCGCGCTGGATTTCTGACCGCAGATCTCTTCTCACTTTTTAACACCAATCTCAGACCCCCCCCCCTCCATTAAAGGCAGAACGGAGGGGGGGGTCCGACATTCATTGTGGATCGTCGATTTAAGCGCTCCGCTTAGAGCCGTTCAGATATGCGCTTGCATTATAACCCATATCAGACCCCCCCCTCCATTAAAGGCAGAACAGAGGGGGGGGTCCGACATTCAATGTAAACCGTGGATTTGCGCGCTCCTTTCTGGACCGTCCAGATCTGTGCAAAAGTTATCGCTGACTTCGGACCCCCCCCCTCCGTTAAAGGTATAATGGGCGGGGGGGTCCGAAATGCTATAAGAACCGTTGATTTAAGCGCCGCGATCTGGGCCTTTGAAAAGTGCGTGAGCCATAGGTAGTGGTTGGAAAATGTCATATGTATGAAAACTTAGGATAAGGGCATTCGTATGGGTTTTCTTTCGATGTTTCTCATATACACCACCAAGGGGGGCATCAATTCAATTACCTTTAGGCATTGGAGTCATGGGGTAACATCTTTATCAATCTGGCTTCATTTTGGCAAGGGGGGCAAGGCAATTAACCTACGTCCTAACCTATTGTCACAAGGCAATTAACCCAGATTAAATAGTTGGGTCAAGATTTTATTCTTTCTAGGGGCTATCTGACCAGGATTAGAGGGTCTGATCAGATGTATTCACTAATTCTAACCTAGGGGCTATCTGACCAGGGTTAGATGGTCTGATCAGATGTATTCACTAATTCTAACCTAGGGGCTATCTGACCAGGTTTAGATGGTCTGATCAGATGTATTCACTATCCTATCAACATTGGAAATTTAAAAGAACTAGGTCATGCTTGAAGGTATGACCAAGTTGCTATTATTGCATGGGGCCTTTGCTTCAATTCTTTTTAGCCCTCTTTTCTTTTCTTTCTTTTTCTTCTTTCTTTTTCTTTTCTTTTTTCTTTTTACAAATTATTTGAAGAATGCAATATCATTTGTCAACCAAATCACCAGATACAGATACTATCCCAGTCATAAGATGATTCCCATAAATTATGGGGTGATAACAAGTGGTACTACCAATTGCTACAACCATATTATCCCAGGAGTCTAGCAAAGAACATAACAAAGTAATACACTTATCTTCTTCTGAATCACAATATTAATAGATATGAGTTGACTTACCAGAGTATTAAAGGCATTTAGATGTTATGTCACAGAATCTCCATATTCCACCCTAAGATGATACAACTTCTTTCGAAGAAACAACTTGTTTACAGGGGACTTTAATTGATACAAATTCCCTAACTTATCCCATAGTTCCATGGATATAGATTCTCTCGAGACATTCAACAACACCGAATCTACCAGGCAGAGTCGAATAATACGCCTTGCTCTTCTGTCCAACTTCTCCCAATCTTCCTTTGACATACCAGTAGGTAGTGTACTAGTAGGTTGTGCACCAGTCGTCTGTGTTCCAGTAGGCTGCGTACCAGTAGGCTGTGTACTAGGATCCACAACGATCCATTGTTCTTTGTCTACAAGAAGATCCTCCATCTTCAGCTTCCATAGCTCAAATTTTTTACCGTTGAACTTCTCTATTTCGATTCTAGAAGAGCTCGCCATTCCTCTTTCTACACTCGAATAACCACTGCAAAAGCTCCCACTAAAACCAGGTTTATCACAGACCCAAGATAAACTTGATCTATCAAGACCGAGAAAACCCTTAGCAACAAATTCATCCCTATGAAGCCAAAAACGAGCTTTGATATCGCATGTAAGTTTTAAACCTGTGAAGTAAAGCAATGCATATAGATTCTTAAGAAAAACAAAATTTAATCAATGGCTCATACGCATAGTACACAAAGATTTATACCAGAAACCCCTCAACTGGGGAAAACCTTTCACCCCTCAACCAGGGAAAACCTTTCAACTCTTCATTATATTAATTTCACCATTCACCATACAATATATACAATGTTTTTAGGTATTCCTTAGATACCAAAACTCTAATCCCTAATTCAGGATTAATTTAGAAAACCACTAAAAATAGCATAATCCGCTAAAAATACCAAAAATCGCTAGACGCAGTTGTGGAATCTGACGCGCCCACACACACACATGCAAAGAATATAACATATCCCCAACAGCTTCATCTCAACTTCAATCTCCATGGACAACCACAGAGTTTTCCCTTGGCCGGATGGACATCCAATTGAGGTTATTGGAGGGTTGGGTTTTTCTCCAAGGCCGCAAGAAACTGAAAAAAAAAGTGTTTGAAATCAAAAGGGAAAGTTGGTAATCTGGATTTGGGAGAAGATGTGGAGATGCATCAGGTGGTTCAAATGGAAAAACAAACTCTAATGGGCCATGTGTGAGGGAGTTCCTTTTCCCTGAAAACTATATTGATCTGGGCTAACTATGTTTGGAAGGCACACTTGGGACATGTCCCTGAGATTATTAAATTAACTCAAGATTGGTTTTCTTTCAATTTTTTTTCTTCGGACCATGCCTTGTGGGATCTGGGGAAAAACTAGAGCATCAACAACACTCCGCTACTTATGAAGCTGTGGAACCCTCTTTTTCACGTTAGTTGGGAACAGATGGACACTATCCTAGTGTGGGTGTGGCTCCCAGCCCTGCCAATGCAGTTCTGGAATCTTGAGGACTTCAAGAAAATTGGGAATTTACTGGGTGAATTCCTTGAGGCAGACTTGTCTTTCAAGGAGACAGGACAACAGAAATTCACAAGAATCCTGGTGAACATCAATGTCAAGGAAGAACTTGGTGAAGAGTTGGACCTAAATTGGGGTCTGTATACATACTCATAGAAGCTTGATTATGAGGATGTGCCCTTTCGATGCAGGATATGTCATCATTATGGGCATCTGGTGGAGGACTGCCATCTTCCACTTAAGACAACATGAAAGAATAAATATTCTCCTAGTCCATCTCAACTCAGAAGGGAGGAGGTGTTAGAAGAGGTCCTAGGCCCCAATTTTTTTTTGAAGGTCTGGCCTCCCTATAAGCTTAATTGAAGGGTATGGGGACAACTGAGTTTCGAGATGAGGTTCATATGGCATCAGAAGAGTTCTCACCATAAATCACCCAACTTCAAATCATGTCGCCTACAACCCAGTCCGATGGTTTCCTCCCAGGTATACCCCATCCTCCTATATCCTCTTTAAATTTTATGTTTAATTATGTTACATTGGTTTGAAATTATTGGATTGAGGCTCTGGGAAATCTCTTCCTCTCCCCAAAACCTCCCTTACTTTCAGTTTCACCTAGTTTTTATCCTGCTTTCTGTCCTATCCCTTTGACGAGTCCCAATGTGATTAAGGGGTGGGTGATAGAAGAAGGGGAGTCTACTTCAGAATCAGGAAGTTCCTCCTCCATATATATTTTGTGCTCTCAAAGCACCAGTTGTACCAAGTGGGGCCTTGGAAAGGGCTGGAGCAACCTCAAGAAGGTGGAGGAAGTGGAAGGAAGTATTTTCTGTCAAAAGCAGAATCCAAATCCAAAAGTGATTTATTGGATGGAAAAAAAAATCGATTGAAAGGGAGCTTAGAGCTGCGTGATCCCACAAGAAGTTGTCCAAATAAAAGTGTTTTCCTTCAATTTTCGGGGATTAGCGAGCTCCCCTAAAAAACTTTCCCTCAAGAGGGTGATTCACAATAAACACCGAGATGTAATTTTTCTTCAAGAGACCTTAGGGGATGGAGATGTGGTGCAAGCAACTTTGGAAGCTTCCAACTTCAATTCCACCTTCATAGCCCTCATTCCTAAATTTGATAATCCATCTTTCTTGGACAAATTCATGCCTATCTCTCTTTGAAACTGCATCTATAAGTTGATAGCCAATATTATTGCTAGAAGAGTTAAAGTGGTACTCTAAAAAAGAATCTCAACTGAAAACTTTGGCTTCTTAGAAGGAAGACAAATCGATGAAGCCATTGGGGTTTCTTAGGAGGTTCTTCAAAGTCTAAAAGGTAGAAAGATGAAAGGATCATTCCTAAAAATCGACCTCTCTAAATTATATGATAGATTAAGTTGGTTATACTTACGTATTTTACTAACTCATTTGGGTTTTGAAGTTCCTTTTATCAGATGGGTGATGAGTTTCATTTCTATGGTTTCTTTTGATGTGTTAATAAATGGTGTTGTCTCTCCTTTATTTCATTATGAAAGAGGCCTCCGTCAAGGTTTCCCACTATCACCCTTGTTTTTTCTTCTAGTTGCGGAAGGCCTCAATAGGGTGTTGGGAGAAGCCATGCGTCAAAGTTCTTTCTATCGAATCTAGATATCTCCAGCTCTCAGGATTACTCATTTTTGTTCGTGGATGATGTCCTTTTTTTTTTGTGCCGGGACAAGAAGGGGTGCCGAAACCTTAGAAAGGATCCTAAATATTTTTTCCAGAGCTACAAGAATGTTGATAAACAAAAGAAAATCTACACTCTCCAACCATATGTTTTCAGAGGAAGAATTGGGTCCCTATAGATGAATTTTCTCATTTGATGCCAAGGTGTTGGACGACGGGCTGAAGTATTTTGGTTTCAAATTGAAGCCAAATGATTATAGAAAGGATAATTGGATGTGTTTTCTAGGTAAGCTAGAAAATAGATTACATATCCAGAGTCATAGGTGGTTGTACAGGGTTGGAAGATTGGTGTTAGTAAAATATGTTCTTGAAGCTATTCTGGTTGATTGGATGTCTCTTTCTTGGATCCCGAAATGGATTTTGGAAGCATTGACGCGTATATGTTTCAAATTTATAATATGGAGTGGCAAGCAAGATTTATTTGTTTCTCCCTGGGTCAGATGGGAACATCTAGCACTCCCAAAATCCCTCGGTGGTTGGGGTCTTAAAAATATCTTCTTGTTTTCCAAAGCCCTAGATTCCAAATGTGCTTGGAGACTCTTGTCAGTGACCAATATTTGGTCTAGAGTTATGATTCAAAAGTATATCACCCTAGACTCACTAGATGAATGGGTAAGAAGCCTAAACAAGGAAAATCCAGGGATGTCAATTATTTGGAAAGCAATGATAAATTCCTTCTCTATCATTGGAGAGGGTTTAGTATGGAGGATAGGAAATGGTCACAAGGTTAGACTAGGGGTATACCCATGGCCAGGAAGCAACATGGATCATATTCTTCCAGATCCCATAGTGGTCCATCTATGAATGATTGTGTATAAAAATCTTAACCAGATAGCGAATCCATTACAAAATTCTCTATGGGAACAAGGCTGACATTCAACAATTGACCTGGGCCTAGAAGGAGATGACATCAAACTAATGGAGAGATATATCTTCTCCCTAAGGATCTCCCATATTATATTAAGGGACAAGGAAGATGAACTATTTTGGGATCATTATCCATTAGTCTACACTCCCAAAGCTAGATACATTCAATTGAGCATTGGACATCAACAAATAGAGCCGCTCTAGTGGTGAAAAAATCTATGGAAGCAGAAATTCCCAGCGAAAAAAAGACTCTTTATGTGGTGCACCATGGTAAATAAGGTCCCAACATGGGATACCATTAAGAAAAGAACCAAACAACGTTCGGGCTGGTGTTTCCTATGAAAAAACAATGAAGAAACAATTCTGCATTTATTTTTGACCTCCTCTTTCATAAAGGAAGTATGGAGATATTGCTCAAGATTTTTTGGCCTCTAATGCACATGGAATGAAATATCCCTTGAAAGGGCATGGAAAACCTAGTTAAATCAAAGAGATTATAAAGTTGTAAAATATCTTCCATTACTGATCATTTGGGGAGTTTGGTTGGCTCACAATTCACTCATTTTTCAAGAAGAACCCACAGTTCCTAAAGTAACAACAACACAAAGTTTGGCGATTCTCTCATACTACCCGTAAGAAAAAGGCTTAGAGGGCATCCAGGTGGTACAAGAGGAAGAAATCGATAAATCAAAGCCACGGGTATTTTTTGATGGAGCATCTCATAATTCTGTGTGTGATGGAGGAGCGATTCTTTATCTTTCTGACTCCCATTTCTTCAAAATGTCCTTGGGACTGGGTGAAGGATCAAACGATTATGCATAACTCACGAGTTTAAAATTTCTTCTCATTTTTTGCATTGAAGAGGGATGTAAGGAAATACATGTCTTCGACGATTCTATGACAGTGATACACTGGTCAAGGGGAACCCAAATATGCCTCAATCTAAGATTAGGAATTATTCTTGAATATGTCAAACTTTTACATAGCACTCTTGACTCTTTTGATTGACGCCATGTCTACAGGGAAAGAAATGAAGAAGCAGACAAAAGGTTGAAGGAGGGTATCAATTTGGCTTTGGGATAATGGAAAATGATATAAATAAAGGATGACACTCAAATAAAATTCTTCCACAGGCCCTTCATTGAAAGCATCCCGACAACAGATTAAAGAGAATTTTTCAGAATCTCTATGTGATCCAAAAAGGATCCAAAGAAGGATAAGAACAACTCAGAACACTCATAATGGCTTCAACAAATAGAGAAAGGGAAAAAATTCAAAGTTCCCAAAACTCAGTGAAAATGGAATTATCGTGAATATCGCATCGCATTATTTCTAACGACGCAAACAACTCATCAAACAGAGTTACGGATCAAAAGTTATAAGCGGTCAAAGTTCAGTCAAACTTGGTCAAAAGTAAAAAAGTCAAGGTGACATGTGGCACCACTACAAGGGTGACATGTGGCACGTTCGTACAACTGATTTGGCATGGAGATGACATGGCAATATGGTATAGGGTGATGGCAGACATGTGTTAGTTTCATGGGCAAATCAGATTGTGACAAGTGGCAGTTTTGTGGACAAATTATATGGTGCCATGTGGCCCAGTCATGGGCTGTCACGTGGCACCCCTCCAATGGGAGGGGGGTGTAAAATTTTTTATGACTCCCCAAGAGTCGAACTCATGACCTCTCATTATCCCAAAGGTTGCACAAATCCGTGCTACCATTACACCACACTATGGTTCTTATTTGAAAAGCGGTGTGAATATTATTTAAGCTTAACAAATGTTTCATGTGGGGGAGAAAAGGGCTAGGCCTTCGACCTGGCCCTTCGTTCCATATTGCGTCCATACGACCACAACCTTCCACCAGCTTAGGGGCTTATCCCAACCGTCCACCAAATATAGCATATTCCGCTATATTTAGCATATCCACCAAACTTAACCACTGCCACAATCTCCGCCATCGGTTTAGCAGCGTGCCAAATTTGTATGCTAAAAAAGGGAGGCCCGTGGGATTTGACCCTAGGACCTCTGCTAACTAAGCTCCTAAACTTATCCTCCATAACCAATGCGCCAACTTCCTCATTCATGCTAACCGCCTGCAAAATGGTATAAGAAGGGGTGTTCGCCAGAGTTCAGGGGGAGGAGACATGTGAGACCAAGCGCATCCATACAACACGGATTTTTGCACAGTTTTCAAGAATTGGCATAGATTTCAAGATCTATCCAGTCATTTATTGCAAGAGCAGTGGTACACAAACTGAGGCAAGGGTGCCTCTTGGGCCAAAAAGTGTCCGACTTGGATCGAGGCATGGAGACAATCATTTTTAGGTAAAACGACGCCACAAACACAGTGGTGGTGTTAGTTTTATGATCTGAGCAAATATTCTGTGGCTTAACTTCAGAATGAGGTATACTTATGTATTTTTCCTAATTCTTTTGTGGAGTTAATAAAAAGACCTACCCATTTGAGAGCAGGACCCAAAGACGTAGTCCACCAGGGACGAACTCCGTTATCAAGTTTTTGTGTTCATATTTCATGCTTATGTCTCTTTCCTTTTGAGTTGTTCCTTCTTTATGGTATACTTCTGTTTATGATCATTTAATACAATTCTTTAATAAGTCCCCGGACGAAAATATCCCGGATCACTATGATACAGTTTCAAGTGGGTATTTTTTTCTAGCCAGATCAAAGTTGCTAACTCCCTTACGAGATATACTTTCCTATTTTGAATACTAGTGAATGAAGATATTTTGTTATGTTTTTTTTTTTTATACCATCATGTCATGATCATTTTTTTGTAAAACTTATCTGAAACAGTATGTGGCCGACTGACAAATTTTATGTAAAAGTCAACATTCCTGGTTCAATACCTACAGATAATGCACCACAAGTGTATCTACAAAATGTAATTTTGTTCACCTCTGCTAAAATAAAATTATGCTTTTTTTCCAAGGAAAAAACAAGCAACAATAACCAAAACAACTTAGAGTAAGACACACAACAGTTGTATCAACATTTAACATAAATAAACACAACAAATAAGAACACTTATCTTAGTAAATATGCAATCCACTGCAGAGGACAGTCATTCCTCCCAACCATATACTTGTTGTTCCATTTCTCAATAGCAAGTCACCCCTGAATTAGGGCTATGAATCCACAAGAGATGGTGGTCCCTAATGTTGGCTATTGTCCCCTCTCAAGAACTAACTCCCATATCTAATTCCAATCCACCAGCTCTCTTTCCCCTCAACTTGCAAAACCCAAGGAATGGGATACCCTTTTCTTCCACTTAGTCCCTCAAGCTATCCCACTTCCCTCTCTAGGATCCAACACATATTGGATTGGAAATATATCAGTTGGGTACTCCAAGTATCTACAGTTGCAACAATAATTCACACAACAAAAAAATACTCTCTCTTGATAGTTTCTTGAACAAGAAATTACTCCTAGGCCCACAACCTCTCTTTCCATGAAATTGCAGCTCCAATCTATTGCTATACCTTCCCTCTACAACTTCCTTCATGTTTATGCACTCATAACTCTCTTGCTATCCAAATATTTTCCTATTTTATTTTTTATTTTTTATTATTATTTCCCCATATGAATTTCCTTCTTCTCCCATGATTTCTTGACTCACACCCTTCCCAAGGTTGATTATACTCAACCCCCATGCTCTCAATAACTATGGATGTGACTTCTCACACCCACCCTCTTACATGAATTCAACGATTGGGATCTAGAACACTCAACATAAAAATATAAGGTTCATAGTAAGGATAGTTTAGAAATATGTTTTGGGTTTAATAGATATGGGTAAACTCTCCCCCTTAGATCCCTTCCCTCTCTTGTGGATACTAAGCCCCCAAATCTATGTCCATGTCCATCTATAGTTGGTGATACATTTTATATTCAATATACATAATTTACATATTACATCACTTGGCCTCTAGCAATACATAATATTTACAATATACATCGCCAATTTGGGGATTGAAAATGGGGATGTTACAATCCCCTCCCCTACAAATTGCACTATCCTCAGTACATATCACCATACAATTTACACATTGACATACATAAAAATACTTTGATAATTCTGTAACTTAATGACTCACGCAAAAATTCCAACCAATAACTTTCTTTTCCCCTCAACCATACAAATCCCAAGGAATGGGATATGACATCGGCCAGACATGAAATCTTTGAGTTGTGACTCCAAGAACTTCAACCCAAAATGGAGTCTTCATTTTCTTATGTACAAATGCACATTCAGTTTTCTTCAAAATTTGCAAAAAATTGTGGGTATGTTTCCCACATGGCCTCCTCATGCTCCCATGTAGAGTTTTTAGGACCATAGCAGGTCCACTGAACCAATACCAATCTGATGGATTTGTTCGTGAGCACTTTGAATTTCTGTTTCGGGATGAGTATTGGTTCCTCTCAAAATTTTGCTTCGTGTTCCACCTGGATCACAGTCCAATCAATCATATGTTTGGGATCAGGTACATACTTTTTTAATAAAGACACATGGAACACGCTGTGAATTCTCATGGATGCATGTAATTCTAACATGTATTCAACTAGGCCTATACTTTCTAGAACTTCAAATGGCCCACAGTATCTTGCTACCAACTTTGGGAAACTTCCCAATTTAAGCGAGCTCCTTTTGGCTTTAACTTCTAAAAACACATGCTCTCCCACTTTGAATTCTCTATGTGTTCTTATTTTATTGGCATAACTCTTCTTTCTGTCTTATGCACCTTTCAAATTCTACCTAGTCTTTACCATATGCTCTTCCATTTCCCTTAACAATTATGGCCCAATCACGACTATGTTTGCTGGGTTATCCTAGTTCACTAATGTGTTGCATTTTTTGCCATATAATGCTTCAAATAGGATCATATTCAATGATTCCTGATACCCATTATTGTAAGCAAACTCAACTAAATGGATATAGTCCTTCCACCTAGAAGGATTGTCCATTACATACATTCTCAACACATCTTCAATTATCCAGTTAATCCTCTCTGTTTTCCGATCGAACTATGGGTGATATGTTGTACTGAAATTTAAATTGGTCCCAAATACTTTAAATAACCCTTTCCTAAATTTTGAAGTGAACTTGAGATCTCAGTTCGACACTATTTCCTTAGGCACACCATGTAGCCTAGCAATTTGTTTCATATAAATTTCTGCAATATTTGTTGCCTTATGAGTTACTTTTACATGAATGAAATGTGTAGCCTTTGTAAACTTTTCCACCACTACCATGATGGAATCATGTTGCCTTGCCCTCCTGAGAAATTTGGAAATGAAATAAATATTAATAACTTCCCATTTCCATTCAGGAATGGGAAATGGTTGCATCAATCACATTAGATGTTTGTGCTCAACCTTTACCTTCTAACATTCCATGCATCTGACCAAATAATCAGTTACATCTCTTTTCACATTGGGCCAAACATATTGGCCTCTTACAGTTGTAATAATTTTTTGGTATCTTGGGTGTCCAGTGTATGACACATTGTGCATTTCTTTTAAAACTGAATTCCTCAATTCCTGAGAATTGGGAACATAAACTCTATTCTGGAACAAGAAGATTCCATCCTCTTCTATCTTGTAATCCTTATATTTCTGTTGTAAGATTTCTTTAACTTGCACATAATGTTGGTTTGTTGTTAGACCTTCTAAAATTTCGTCTTTTAAATCTGTCCTGTACATGCTAATGGCTATATCATGCATTTCATGCACCCTTTTGCTGAGTGCATCAACCACATTGATCTCTTTTCCCTTTATGTTCTTGATGTCAAAGTCATATTCACTGAGAAATTCTAGCTATCTAGTTTTCCTGGTATTTAATGCTGGTTGTTCAAACAAGTATTTCAGACCACTATGGTCTGTCCTCAATTCATAATTTTTTCCCATGAGTTAATTTCTCCACATTTTTAAAGCATGTACTATGGATCCCAAATCTAAGTAAAGCGTGGCATAATTTATTTCATTCTCCAATGTTATGGACTCATAACAAATTACATAACTATTTTGGGTAAGGACTCCACCAAGCCCTTCCCTGCATGTATCCGTGCACACAACAAAATCCTCATATGGATCTACAACTTTTAAAATGGGTGCATTGGTTAGTAAATCCTTTAAACACTGTAAATTTTCTTCACACTTGGTACTCCTTTCAAATTTTACTCCTTTCTTTTGCAAAGATGTTATTGGGTGTGGAATCTTTGAGAATCCCACAATGAATCTCCTATAGTAACCGACTAGACCCATAAATGACCCAACCTCTAAAATGTTTGTTGGCGCTCACCAACTTTTGATTGCTTCAATTTTCTCTAGATCCACTACTATGCTATCTTCTGAAACAATGTGATCCAAATAATGGATCCTCTTTTGATAAAAAAATCGTTTACTCAACTTGGCATACAATTGGTGCTCTCTCAATACTCGTAGCACCATCCTCAAATGTTTCTCATGCTCCTCCTCTGTCTTAAAATAGAAAAGAATATCATCCAAGAATACAATGACAAACTTTTCCAAGAAATCTATGAACACCCCATTCATCAGACACATAAATGTAGTGGGCACATTTGTCAACTCAAAGGGCACCGCCACAAATTCATAATGTCCATACCTTGTCTGAAAGTATGTCTTGCTAGTATTTTGTTTTATAATTCTCACTCGATGATATCCCAATCTCAAGTTAATTTTGGAAAATATATTTTCTCCCTTCAGCTAATAAAAAATATCATCAATCCTCGACAACTGATACCTATTCTTGATTGTAACCTTGTTCAACTGTTTGAATTCGATACACAACATCAATGTTCCATCTTTTTTTATTGAAAAAATAATTGGAGCACCCCGATGAGAAACACTTGGGCGTATGTACCCCTTCTTCAATAAATATTCTAGCTGTATTTGCAATTATTTCATCTCTGGCATGCTTATTCCGTAGAGAGTCTTGGACACTGGGACAACTCCAAGCATTAAATAAATAGAGAAATCAATGTCCCTCTTTGGTGGAAATCCTGGCAATTTCCCAAACACATATTCATACTCCTTCAAGATTAGATAATCTTCAAGAATTGGATCCTTATCCTTGATTCAATCTTCCATATGGGCTACATATATTTGGAATCCTTTTCTAAAACTTCTTTTCAGCTACAATGCAAAAATATCTAAGAAAAACATAGGCCTTGGAATACCTTGCACTTTCCTCAGATTCCCTTCCTCACCAAGACATGTGAAAGCCTTGTTATAACAATCTAAGACAACACTATGTGATCTGGATTTTATGAGCAGAACGAAATGAATACAAATTATTAACAGATTCTTAACACAAAATAACAGAGATACATTAAAACTAGTTTTCTATTCAATAATGAAATAAGCTGAAACTGTAAAATGCAGCGGAAACAAGCTTGTTGGAATGGTGGCGACTTATCTCTGAGAAGAGATGTGATGGTTGCGCTCATTCACAAGAAGAAGATTGCAATGAGGCTCTGAAGGCCTTTTACAATAAATAGGAATGCCAAAAACCCTAGACATCCAAAAACCTAACCCTAGGAGATGAAGCGCCAAAAGTCATGTGGGCCCCATTTGGGTAAGTTAGTACATTAACTTCCCGGGGTCGTAACTTTTGCATACAATCTCCCTTTTAGGCATATGATAGCCTGTTGGAAAGGTATCAACGAGGAGATTCATTTTGGGACCTCAATCATGTCATATGACATCATTGAGAAGCTCGATCTCGAAAAACCTTTATTTAGGCCCTCAAAACGACCCCAGAAGTGAAAACTGCTAAAAATAGTAAATTGCCAAAAATGCCAGAAAACTATTTTGAGCCAGTTGGAAAAGGTAGGTGGCCACCGATATCCATCTGGATCAATCCTCCCTCCTTAGGAAGCAATGTTCCCCATTGCATTGAGTTCCCCCCATCAGATGAGGAAATTTCTGCTGAATTTGGCCCCAGGTGAGCCACTTGCCTTGGTGTAGGAGCTGCCCTACTTTGACGACTTGATAAAGATGGATCCTTTGCTATCGAGTTCCATTGATTTGTGTGTCCACAATATGATCGCTGGATGCATGTTGGATGTAGTCAGGGTTGAGCTCTGTTGCTTTCAGCTGTTCTGCTACGTCTGAGGTGTCCAATAATGGTGGGAAATAAGAGCGAAGGAGATCCACGTTGAACACTGGGTGCAGGCCAAGGAAAGGAGGAATGTTGAGCTCAAACGCATTATCCCCCACGACCTTGGTGATGGTATACGACCCATAATGGAGTGGGCAAAGCTTCTGATGGGGTCCTGTAAGGCGTTCTTTCTACAAGTGAAACCAAACTTTGTCTCCCACCTGAAACTTATGTGGCACCCGATGTTGATCTTGGCGTTGTTTGTACTTATCATTGGACTTCTGTAGGATATCCTGAACCTGTTGGAAGATGTGCTGGATCCTCTCAATGAATCAGGTGGCTTTGTCAGCTTCAGTTGGAACATGAGATGAGTTGGTCGAGGTGACCACAAGGGGAATTGCAACATTTATGGGACCCAATGGTTGGAATCCCAACCCCACCTGAAAGGGGCTGTGGCCGGTTGAGCTATGCAAGGCTCGATTGTAGCTATGCTATACATAGGGAAGGCTCTCATCCCATGTGAGAGGGTGCTTTGAATTATACATGTGAAGGATATGCACGACCATTCGATTTACGACCTCGGTTTGGACATCTATCTGGGGGTGGAAGGCTGTGGATTTGGTTAGCTTGGTGTCCAGTAATGACCAGAGGCTCGACCAGAATGTGCTGAGAAATCGACTGTCCCTATCTGAGACAACGGTTTGTGGGAGTCCAAAATGTACCCAGACCCGTTCAAAGAAGAGCTTGGTAGTGGCCTCTGTTGTGATGCTCTTCTTGCAGGCAACTAGAATCACCATCTTAGAAAAGTGGTCAACAACCACAAAAACATAGTCATTTCCCTGCTTGGTGGACGAGAGGCCCGACATGTAGTTCATTGAGATGGATTCCCATGGCCTATCAGGAGTAGGAAGAGGGGTGTACAGACCCTGTTTCTTAATGGTTGGTTTAGCAATAGCGTAGACAGTGTAGGACCTGATATACTTCTTGACCTCCTGTCGAAGTTTCGGCTAGTAGAAATGTTTCTGTAGCATCGCCACTATCTTTTCGACGCCGAAGTGTCCTACCACCCGACTATAGTGGGATTCCCAAATTAGCTTCGCTCGTTCGCTTGATGGAACACATATATGGCCCAGATGACACAACACCCCATCCTGAAGATAGAAATTATCGACAACTATGTTTGCACCCAACATTTGGTAGGTGGTGGCGAAGTCTGGGTATGTCTCATAGAGTTGGGGCCATCCAGAGGTCTCATGGCCACAGGAGTCTAGCACTGTGGTGAGTGCCGCGACTAGTGGTCTGCTGAGGCAATCAGCGACGCGGTTGGTGCTTCCTATTTTATACTTGATGTTGAGGTGGAATTACTGCAAGTATGTGGACCACTTTTGATGGCGGTCATTCTGCAATTTTCCTTGTGTCTGCATAAACTACAGTGGCTTATGATCAGTGTGGATGACTGTCTCCTTCCCAAGAATGTAATGTCTCCACTGGCGGTAGGCTTTCACAATGGAGTACATTTCTTTGTCGTAAGTAGGGTACCTACGGACAACAAAATATAGTGTCTCACTATGATAGGCCACGGGGTGGTCATGCCGAGTGAGAACGACACCCACTGCATAGTCTGAAACATCTGTCTCAATCTCAAAGGGATGCTGCAGGTCTGGTAGTGAAAGTACTGGGGATGAGCACAAGAACTACTTCAAATCATTGAATTCTTGTTGTTGGGACCGACCCCACACAAATTTTTCCTTACCACCACCCCTGGTGATTTGGCTGAGGGCCCATGAAATATGGGAGAATCCCAACACAAACCTGCGGTATAAATTGGCAAGGCCCAAGAAGCTCTGAAGCTCAGTGAGTGTGGTTGGGGCTGGCCAATCATGGATGACTTGGATCTTAGCTGGATCCACATGTACACCATGTTTATCAATGATGTAGCCCAGGTAATGGACCCTGTCCATGCCGAAGGAGCATTTTTCCAAGTTGGCAAATAGCTTGTGTTGCCGCAGGGTGTGCAGAACCTGCTGAATATGCTGCAAGTGTTTGGCCCAAGTCTTGCTGTAAATGAGAATGTCATCCAGATACATCACTACAAAATTATTGGTGAATGGTCACAGGATATCGTCCATCATCCACATGAAAGTGGCCGGAGCATTTGTTAAACCAAAGGGCATGACCAACCATTCAAAAAGGACTTCCTTTGACTTGAAGGCAGTCTTCCATACACATGTCTGTTCTATCGGAACCTGGTGGTAGCCAGCCTTCAGATCAATCTTACTGAAGTATTTAGCCCCCGTGAGTTGATCAAGGAGGTCGTCGATTTGGGGAATCGGGTATCGGTTTCTGACTGTGATTTTATTCAGAGCCCGATAATCAATGCAGAGTCACTAGGTTCCATCTTTCTTCTGTTCCAACACGATTGGGCTCCCGCAAGGTGATGAGATGGGACGGATGTGGCCCTTGTGGAGAAGTTCTTGGATTTTTCACTTGATCTCCTCATTCTCTAACAGAGAGCGACGATAGACTGTCCCATTGGGCAGCGGTGCACCAGGGGTCAGATTGATGGGGTGCTTGACTTGGCAGTGTAGAGGTACCCCGATAGTTGAGGAGAAGATATCCGAGTATTCTTCCACGACCTTATCTACTTGCTTCTGCTGTGTGGACAGGTTGGCCGAAGAGACCATGGATGTGGTTGTGATCTTTCGCTTATTCTAAGAGAAAATCACGAAGAAGACAATCTTCCTCATCTGATAAATGACCTTCCTGCATTGCTTATTAGAGATCAAGGAAATAACACTAGGTGGGACTGCCTCAGGTATCCTGTACAATTTCCTGTTCAAAGTAATGATAACACTACGAGGCCGAAGTGTCCTGCCACCCGACTATAGTGGGATTCTTAGAACAGCTTCGCTCGTTCGCTTGATGGAACATAGATATGGCCCAGATGACACAACACCCCATCCTGAAGATAGAAATTATCGACAACTATGTTTGCACCCAACATTTGGTAGGTGGTGGAAAATTCTGGGTTTGTCTCATAGAGTTGGAGCCATCCAGAGGTCTCATGGCCACAAGAGTCTAGCACTGTGGTGAGTGTCGCGACTAGTGGTCTGCTGAGGTAATCAGTGACATGGTTGGTGCTTCCTGTTTTATACTTGATGTTGAGGTGGAATTACTGCAAGTATGTGGACCACTTTTGATGGCAGTCATTCTTCAATTTTCCTTGTGTCTGCATAAATTGTAGTGGCTTATGATCAGTGTGGATGACTGGCTCCTTCCCAAGAATGTAATGTCTCCACTAGCAGCATGATTTCACAATGGAGTACATTTCTTTTTCGTAAGTAGGGTACTTACAGACAACATCAGATAGTGTCTCACTATGATAGGCCACGGGGTGGCTGTGCTGAGTGAGAACGGAGCCCACTGCATAGTCTGAAGCATCTGTCTCGATCTCAAAGGGATGCTGTAGGTCTGGTAATGAAAGTACTGGGGATGATCACACGCGCTACTTCAAATCATCGAATGCTTGTTGTTGGGACCGGCCCCACGCAAATTTTTCCTTACCACCACCCCTGGTGATTTGGCTGAGGGCCCATGCAATATGGGAGAATCCCAACACAAACCTGGGGTATAAATTGGCAAGGCCCAAGAAGCTCCGAAGCATAGTGAGTGTGGTTGGGACTGGCCAATCACGGATGACTTGGATTTTGGCTGGATCCACATGTACACCATGCTAATCAATGATGTAGCCCAGATAATGGACCCTGTCCATGCCAAAGGAGCATTTTTCCAAGTTGGCGTATAACTTGTGCTGCCACAAGGTGTGCAAAACCTGTTGAATATGTTGCAAGTGTTCGACCCAAGTCTTGCTGTAAATGAGAATGTCATCCAGATACAACACTACAAAATTATTGGTGAATGGTCGTAGGATATCGTCTATCATCCTCATGAAAGTGGCCAGACCATTTGTCAAACCAAAGGGCATTACCAACCATTCAAAAAGGCCTTCCTTTGTCTTAAAGGCAGTCTTCCATACATATGTTTGTTCTATTGGGACCTGGTGGTAGCCGAACTTCAGATCAATCTTATTGAAGTATTTAGCCCCCGTGAGTTGATCAAGTAGGTTGTTGATTCGGGGAATCGGGTACCGGTTTCTGACTGTGATTTTATTCAGAGCCTGGTAATCAATGCAGATTCGCCAGGTTCCATCTTTCTTCTGTTCCAACACGATTGGGCTCCTGCAAGGTGATGAGCTGAGACGGATGTGCCCCTTGTGGAGAAGTTCTTGGATTTGTCACTTGATCTCCTCATTCTCTAACAGAGAGCGACGATAGACTGGCCCATTGGGCAGTGGTGCACCGGGGGTCAGATCGATGGGGTGCTTGACCTGGCAGTGCAGAGGTACCCCGGTAGTTGAGGAGAAGATATATGAGTATTCTTCCATGACCTTATCTACTTGCTTCTGCCGTGTGGACAGGTCGACTAAAGAGACCGTGGATGTGGCTGTGATCTTTCACTTATTCTGAGAGCGAATCATGAAGAATACAATCTTCCCCATCTGATAGATGACCTTCCTGCATTTCTTATCAGAGATCAAGGAAATATCACTAGGTGGGATTGCCTCAGGTATCCTGTACAATTTCCTGTTCAAAGTAATAATAACACGACGAGGCCTAGACTCATATACATCATGATGTTTCAATAAATAAGGTTGGCCCAAAAGAACATCACAAACTTCGAGAGGAGAAACATCACACAATACCTCGTCTTTGAAGGGCTTGATGCCACATGACAGTCGACACTGTTGGTTGATGCAGAGATTGCTTCCTTGGCGGAGCCATCCAATGGTGTAGGGTTGTGGGCGAGGCATTGTGGGCAGGGCCAGCCGCTTGAAGACCTCTGCAGAGATGAGGTTCTTCTGGCTACCGCTATCAACGATGAAGTGCAACTCGGTGCCTTTTACCCACATTTGTGAATAGAAGAGGCCCTCTCCTTCTTTTGGCTCGTCTGGTTCACCAGGATGGAGCTTGGTGGTAGCAACGATGGCACTGGGTTCCCCGTCAATGATCTGTCTTTCCCTTTCTGGTTTTGGCTCAGAGTCAGAATCCACAATTGATTCAGAGGCTTTCACTTCGGCCACCGGTGACTGCTTTGAGTGACAATCAATAGTGTTATGCTAAAGGCTCTTATGGAAGTCGCACCACTTCTCGGTATCTTTCTTTGTCTTTCCAGTGTCTTTTTTTGCTTGCGGCTTGGACTGGTTGTCTTGATACTGTCCATATTTGCTCTATCCTTTGTTCTGTGGGTTGGGGCTGCCCTTTCCTGGCTTTTGTTGTGAGGGGTTCCCAGGCCCAAATTGCCGTGTCTTTTGTTTGAGCTTCTGCTCGATTTTGACGACATATTAATAGGCCGTGCCCAAGGATGAGATGTCTAGAAATTCCATTTCAGTCTGGATGTATCTATGAAGAGCATTGTGATACTTGAGCACTAGATGTCGCTCCGAATCTTTGATACCCAGCTTGCTGCGCAAGGTATGGAAGATATTTGTGAAATCTGGCACTGCTTGGTCTCTTTCTTGCCGCAATGTGGTCCATTTGGTATATAAGTCGTCATAACTTCCGACAGGGTAGTACTGTTCCTTAATAGCATCTCTGAAGGAATACCAGGTGGCTGTGATTGTAAATAATGAGGGTTCCTATGTTTCCTTTTGCTCACAAAATGTTTCCCACCAATCTTTGACATGGGGGATGGCTTTGAGGAGCGCAAAAGTAATCTTTTCTCTCTTCGAGAAGTTCTGGACATAAAAATGCCCTTCTAGCAGATTCAACCACTTGTCTACAACATCTGCATCTATCTGAACTTCAAATATAGGAATATCGAAGTTTATTTGTACCTTGAAGGGGGTGGCACCTCCGCTTGAAGAAGATGCGTCGCCTGTTAGTAGTCGTCGAAGGATTTGCACGAAACTATCCATCATCTCGTTCCTCTGTTGTGTGAGGGATTCCTCAATCAACAGTTTAAAAGGATCTCCTATCCCGTCATATTTATTTTCTCCTGCCATGAGAGGTCGCTTGGGCGTGCGAGAGCTTTTTTCCTCAAGAGAAACAAGCTCAAGACCCAACTCTTTGTACTCTGACCTCGTTGGGGACATGCATTAAGACAACAAGGATCAGACCGCTCTGATACCACTGATCCAAATTTTATGAGAAGAAAAAAATGAATACATATTATCAACATATTCTTAACAAAAAATAACAGAGATATAGTAAAACTGGTTTTCTATTCAATAATGAAATAAGCTGAAACTGTAAAATGCAGCGGAAACAAGCTTGCTCGAATGGTGGCGGCTTATCTCTGAGAAGAGATGTGACGGCTGCGCTCATTCGCAAGAAGATGATTAATTGAGGCTCTGAAGGCCTTTTACAATAAACAGGAATGCCAAAAACCCTAGACAGCCAAAAACCTAACCTTAGGAGATGAAGCGCCAAAAGTCATGTGGGCTCCGTTTGGGTAAGTTAGTACATTAACTTCCCGGGGTCATAACTTTTGCATACAATCTCCGTTTTAGGCGTATGATAGCCTGTTGGAAAGGTATCGTTGAGAAGATTCATTTTGGGGCCTCAATCATGCCACATGGTATCATTGAGAAGCTCTATCTTGAAAAACCTTCATTTAAGCCCTCAAAATGGCCCCGAAAGTGAAAACTGCTAAAAATAGTAAATTGCCAAAATTGTCAGAAAAATGTTTTGAGCCAGTTGGAAAAGGTGGGTGGCCACCGATATCCATTTGGATCAGTATGATTTTCTAGTCAATCCATACCAATCAAGCAGTCATAAGACCTAAGAGGTATGATGTTCAAATCTTCCTTGGTGTTGAATCCATTCATGTTTACTGGGAAATCTTTCACAAGCTCATTGATTCTTCTCTTGGTTCCCATTGCTAGTTGATCTAACCAATATTTTTCATGATTAAATTTCTTCAATTTAAATGTTTCAATTATATTTGGATCTATATAGCTATGACTAGCTTTGTAATAAATCAAAATAGTTATGGGATGATTATCAATCGTTACCTTCCACCTCAATCACGCGAGATTGATAGTCTGCTTGTCTATTGTCTAGGGTTGCATAGATCCTTGGCATGCTTCTTCCCATGTCCTCTATTGTCTCCTCATGCTTGATGTTATTCACAATCCTCATATTATCTCTCGAGCGAGTACAATATTTATACATGTGATCTCATTCACATCACCAACACTTAATGAGTTGTTGTATTGGCCTCTTCCCCAACGAACCTGCCATTTTCTGATCACCTTGATCTCTCTACCCTTGATGATATGCTCAAGGGATATTCCTGATGAAAGGTGGCTTGAATCCTTTATTTATTTTTTCCATATTTCCTTTCTTCTTATCATCCTAGGCCTTTTGAAAAGATGGCCTTCCACTGTTCTGCTCGTACAAATACTTAGGTGCCTTTCTTATGGCTTCTTCCAAATTCTTGGGTTCATCAAATTAAATTTTATCCTTGTATAAGGATGGTGGTTCATTTAGGAACCTCTGAATATTTACCTTCTTATCCCTGATGAAGCCCATGTACCTAAGGAGTTCCAATAATTTCCTCTTATATTCATCCATGGTCATATTCCTAAGTTTGAGTTCAAATAACTCTTGCATCTTTTTGTCATAATATTACTTTGAAAAATACTGCTGCTAGAAATATTTCTTGAACTACTTCCAAGAAATTATCTTTTCATCAAGGTGCTTATCCTGCTTAAGATGATCCCACCACATATATGCATTTCCTTGAAGATGGTAGGTTGCAAATCTGGCTTATACATTTGATGAGTAATCATGCAACTAGAAATATTCCTCATTCGCAAAAAACATGATTTTTCATCTTCTCCCTTCCTATTCTCTCCATCAAATTATGGTGGCTTGATCTTCTTGAGATCCCCTTGCAATATATCTGACCCATGTCTCCTCCTCTGATGTCTAACATGGGACATACATGGGTTGCTTTTCGACCTTGAACATGCATATTCTCTTTTGGTCGAGTGCCCTAGGGAATGATGATGATGATGTTTTCTAATACTCCTAGATTTTGTAGATCCCCCATGATCGTTCTTCCATCATACATGGATGATTCTAAATGCCTTGCACCAATGAATTGTTTTGTGCCAGAATTTTTATTGAATTGCTTCTGCAAAATATTCAGAGTTTGTAGTATCTCTTCATGAGCCCTCATGCTCCTTTCATTATCTTCTCTATAAATTTGCACTTCCTTTTGCAAGCTTCTCATAGTCTCAACCAGCTCTACATGCTCAACTCTGCCCCTATGCCCATTGGATTCAGTCTCTACATTCCCCATGCTGACATGTAAGCCTCTGACCTCATCTCCATGATTGTAAGACCCTTTGGAATCCTCCACATCTCTAGTTCTCATATAGGAAGTAAGGTCTACTTTCCCGTACCTCTAATTCTGCAAGAAATGTGCATGCAACAATTGTTGTTAGAATTAGGCACATTGCAAAATACTTTATTAATTAGGTTACTGGTCATTCTTCATTTCAATTTATGAGGAACACAAATGCACTAATCCAAATTCTGGGTTGATATATGGCTTCTCCTCTTCAATATCCTTCCATTGTCAACTCGTTTTCCCAAATCCAAGCTCAGAGTTGATAGTTATGGTTTGCAGAAGTTTAGACCTTTTCTCATTTTTACCCCTCACTGCTATAAGTGTCTTCTCTCCCATCTTGTACAATTTAAGGTACCTAGATTCCAAATTTGGTTTCATGGCTATCTTCTATGTTCCATGAGTTTTCCATGGACTACTCCTATGTCCCAAATTGACTTTTGACTAAGGAGTTATGCTATCTGGAAGTAAACTGATACCTAATTAATACCTTATATTGTTTTAGTTATAACTTCCTTATATAACTCTGTTTTGCACTTAGAATATCTCGTTGGAAATCTCATATCGAGTTATTTCATTCTAGCAGTAGAGAATATGTGTACCAAAGGTACACACAATTATCTTGATTTCATCTACTTGAAAATATTGTTTAGGCCCTCAAAATGCCTTTGCAAGTTGATGACCTTCAAAATCCTGAAAAAAATTGTAGAAATTGACTGATTACTACTGTAACAGTTTGTTAATTTGACCTGCAATTGTCATCAACAATTTTCCTTCCCTCTCCTCCTCTTCTTCCTTTTGGAAACCCGTGCATGTGCAAGTTCTATATCATGCACCAATATTCAACACGTTCAAGTTTTACATTGCACAACGCCAATATTTAGTGCATACATTGTGTAGAAATTTTAATACAAATTATGTATTGCCTGTATTCTCTTGATCTAACAATTATATGCCACTGTTAAATACATAATCGCTTCTACTAAAATTCTTGTGGAATTTAAAACACGATCACCAATTGCAATATCAAGAAGAGAGATCAATCACACATAACACAAATGTTTTACCGGGAAAGCATAAAGCTAAAACCCCCACTATCATATATTATGTATATATCATGGATCATGAAACAATCTCATACAAAACTCCAATCCAAGAGTTCTTAGTACAATATACAACCGTCTCACACTGTCATACACAAATTGGCAAATGCATGTGCCAATTTACTGCCTCCAAACAACCTACCTCCTCTGCGCAATCCCTGCTAATGGAAATCCATGCAATGAATGAATCCCTCTTATCTAGGCTGCACATTCCTCATCGACACATCCAATGTGTGTGTGGTTGCATGAGTGCACTCACTAATGTCACAATTGATAGTCAAACTGTCCCTTTCACCTGTTATCTCAACTGGGTCTCCACTGGATCTGACATGCATGTAGTTAACAGTGGTAAATCTTCAGTTGCATGTGAGACCATTGATTGTGAATTAATTAATAATTAATTCACTGATCTCTCACTAGTGTAAGTTTAGTTACAACTAGTACAACTGAGCTTAACTCACTTAACTGAGTTAAACTACTTTACAACTCACATAACTACCCATATAACTATGTTACAACTTCGAATCACTCAGTTACAACTAATTCGACTTGCATGTCCCACCAATCAACCTTTGAACTCAAATTTCCTATAGCTAATTGATTTGCCACTTCAGTTAACTATTTCCAAGTGCTCATTGAGAATAGATTAATATTTATTGTCCAACTATTATTAAGGGATAATAATAGTCAACATACATCTATAAATAGACATCATCTATAAATAGAATTTGCTCATCATCTAAAAATAGACTTCCACCTAAAAATAGCCTAAGGTTCCATCCTAGTATAGGTGCATAATTTTCACTAGGATCTTCTTGTTGAATCTCAACACATTGCACACCAATATTCATCATTCACAACTTCTACATTGTGTAATGCCAATATTTAGTGGACATACCACACACTAATATTCATCACGCACAAGTTCTACAACGCGCAACGTTAATATTTAGCGCACGTACTACGCACCAATATTCACTATGAGCAAGTTCTACAAGGCACAACACCAATATTTAGTGCATGCCAATTCTCTACGACAATTGTGCCAACTCTTTTTGCAGTGTGCGTTCCAACTCTGGGATCATGCCAACAAGTGAGTGGAAATATTTTTCTCTTGTTGATCTTTCAGTGCCAAAAGTATTTTCTTCACCGACACACTATCTTCACATTGTATCGAGGAAAATTATATTTTCAACACTTTGTCGATTTTCCATATTTCCATCTCACAGTCGTTGCAACCATCGTGCAAATGTCTAACTCGCCTGTCTAATCCAAATTCATTTGTTTGGAAAATCAAGACGATGCCCCACCACATAAACAATCTTTATGAGCACAATTTCAACTTCAATTCGCTCAAAAATTTGGGGATTTCACTCAGATTTTACCATTTTCCCAAATTCGATACAGATCAAACTCTGAGATGACAATTTTTTCAAATTCATGTTGATCTCTAGCCCATACAATTCTGATGTTGAACCTGTTGAACCAAAAATTCTAATACCACTCTGTAGCGTCCCCAAAATCTTTAACAGAGACACATTATTGTAAAATGTTTGTTCCGATACCAAACTATAACATTCCCAAGTCCTCACTGAGATAGAATGTGCCTACACAACAGGCTTTGAACCACACATGACAACTATTTCCTAGCGCATGTGGCGATTCAAGCATTGTGCCAAGAACCCGTTATTGTTAGTACTAAAATTGACTAATAGATACATTTAAATGTGGAATTACGAACAACATGAAATTCAAGCTCATGAAATTGTCCATGCCAGTTAAAAACTTAAATGCAATTACTTTAAATGTGCACAACAACATTCTGCCACATAAATAGATATTTGAATGCATCATTTTACTCACAACAAGCAACAATAACCAAAATAACTCAGACTAAAATGCACAACAACCATATAAACATTTAACATAAATAAACACATCAAATAAGAACACTTATCTTAGTAAATATGCAACTCGTTGTAGAGGGCGAACGTTCCTTCCAACCATAGAATTGTTGTTCCAGTTCTCAACAACAAGTCACCCCCGAGTTGGGGCTATGAATCCACAAGAGATGATGGTCCCTAAATGTAGCTATTGTCCCCTCTCAATAACTAACTCCCATAGCTAATTCCAATCCACCAACTCTCTTTCCCCTCAACTTGTACAACCCAAGGAATGGGATCCCATTATTTGCCGCATGGTCCCTCAGGCTATCCCACTTTCCTCTCTGGGCTCTCGCATAGATTGGATAGGAAATATCTCAGTTGGGGACTCCATGAATCTATAGTTGCAACAAGAATTCATTCAACAACAAAATACTTTCTCTCTTGACAATTTCTTGAACATGAAATTTTTGTAGTCATAAATGAAAGAAAAAAATTATAGTTTCTCCCATTTCATCCACAAATTTTTTATTCTAAAAATATTCACAATGTATCCCTCTGACAAAAATATTGTTGAAATA
>ML815534.1:120334-131145 GCA_009831015.1 Picea engelmannii
TAATTCTATAATTCAAAATTCCAAGAGCATAGTTCTTCCATATTCGAGGTATTTTGAAGGTATTTGAATAAACCCAAAACCTTAAAAAATCTCGACCTATAAGAGTTGTCTAACCAATACTCTTTAATCAAAACAAGAAGGTGGACAATTGATATACTATGAGTTGTTTATATTGTGAAAAAAACAATTGTTGAGATTCATCTACCCAACCACTGAGAATATGACATATGTTGCCCCCTATGTTCCTTTGTTTTCTATCTTCCATGCTTTTTTTTAATGTGTTGAGGATAACACATGGCCTATTCACTATGAATTTTCATATGCATTTTGTCAAAGCTCAAAAGTGGTAACTAATACCATCATTCATAGACTAGAAGCAATGGAAATCTTAGAGAAGGATGCCAAAATTTCATATTTGAAGGGTTTTGGGGGCTTCAGAGTTGCTCATGCAATATTGATTCGAAATGGATCATCATATCATTTGTCATTTATTTTGGTATTTTTTAGATGGAAAAATTGGTGTTTTTGACTTGTAGGGTCCATTTTAAGGGCATATCCTACTTTGGAGAATTGGGGTCTACAACCTTTTAGAGCTTGTTTGAGGCCTCAAACGGTTATTTTTGGGGTCAAAACTTTGCAAGATTAGCTCTCATCCTCTTAACTTTGTTCTACACTTTGAAAGCTTTCTAGTGGCATGAAAATCACCTCAATTGGAGCTCCTAAACATCCCGCAAGTTGGCCTATCTTGTTGACCACCATGGGACCAAGTAGATGCCATGATAACATCCATTACTTACACATGTGGAACTAGTCGTGTGTAGACTTCAACAAGATTCTAAAGGGTCCAAAAGCCTAGCATTAATTAGGGGTTGAGGCATTTAAAAACCTTAACCCTAGATGACTATTAGGCTAGTTAAACAATGGGTTGCTAGGAAAGGAAGGGGTTTCATTATTATTGTATTGAGTATTGTTCCATAAGAGAGCAAACCATTAAGAGTGGGATGTTGAACCATAACACATGAACAAGAAGATTTTGTGGCAACCATATTGGCCACAGTGTCCATGACATCTCCATAATGTTGCCCCTTTCTTTGTATTCACATTTCATCACTGAAAAGAAAAGATCAAAGCATAGGCTCCACCTTCTAGTTGGGGTTTTCCTGTATTATGTTTTACCATAATATATCTTTTGTTCGTTGTGTGTATGGTGTGTTTGCTTGTCCTTATCATTTCAGTTTCAACTTATTTTAGTAATTTATGTGTTAAAACTAATAATTTTAAGTTTGCAATCTACAATAAAACATTGCATAGTAAAAGATTGTAAAATATTATAAGATATGTTGTGACAATTTGTTGTGGAATATCCATGGCACTTTGCAGATCAAATAATGGTGAGAGTTTCCTTAAATTCATTACATAAAGAGAAAACATAAAGAGAAAGGGTTTCTCTTTACCATTTACCATTTCAGAGAAGACATCACTTGGTCCACTATCTCTGTCTGGAGGACTTGATGTTTGATGAGAATTTTATTGTCTAAAGTTTTCGAGGCGACCATTGATTCGATGTTACGGTATGAAACCCAAGACTTTTGAGAAGACATGTGTGGAGATTTGGTTGAAACTTAAGGATTTGTAGCTTGTAAGTACTCTTTTCCTTCAATCAGGGTTGGTTTTATTGTTGGGAATGCCAAAGTTTCTCTCGAACGGTTTTGGGATTTTGAGGTGGTAGCTAATTGGGAATGAATTTCAAAAAAAAAAAATTTATTCAACATATTGGTATGCATGGAGTTTTAGCTTGTTGTATTTTGAGAGTTGATATCATTATTAGTCCCTGCCAAAGGCCCGAGACTATAGCAATGAGTTTGCTATTGATTTGACATTAATTTTCCTTTTATTTTAAATTTGTGTGTGAAATGTAATGTTTAGCTTAAGAAAACAATTTTTTTTTTGATATAACAAAAACATTTATTTTTCTTATCACTAATTGGTTAATATATTTAAAGTCTTATTGCTTCCTTCACGTATTTCAATACTTAAAATTAATTATATAATCAATAAAATTTATTATAAGTACCATCACACTAAGTTCCGTGCCCACTTGTTATTATATTTATATATTATATTAATGATCGTCGACGTCTCTGCGAAAGCTTAATGCGCGGCTTAATCCATGAGCATTACACATCGTTCTCTTCATCATTTATTCTTCCCTTTCTCCTTTTTGTGCCCACACGTCATTCTTTTCTCATTTCTCGTGTTTCTCATTAAAAATGACGAGACGTTTCCCGTGCACGTTGCCATTGCACGTACGTACTACGGTGTACACGGTTTTCTATTTTCCACGTGGGATGTCGCCAACTACCATTACACGTAGGTACTACGGTATACACGATTTTCTATTTTCCACGTGGGATGTTGCCGACTGCCATTACACGTAGGTACTACGGTGTACACGGTTTTCTGTTTTCCACGTGGGATGCTGTTTTCCACGTGGGATGCCGCCGGATCGCAGTGACCACACCACCTGGCATCGATAGCTATGCTGAGCACCCTATTCTAACTTCCCTGTAGATGGGGAGAAAGTTTCGTCCACAGATTAGATGTGGTTTTCACGACAGGCTACCGACTTCATCTAGTTTCTGAAGTGACAACGAGGCCCAAGTTTCTTTGGAATCTGTTGAGTGACCTCTGCCACACGCTTTAAAAACCTTTTTCATTAAAAACTAACACTAACGCATATGTAAGGTGATTTAAAAAAAGTCAAATTCTTGGATGTTCACTAATAAGTTTAAAAACACTTTAAAAGAAATAATAATTTTCCATAAGAAATCTCTCTATATTTGAGTATATTTCTAAAATTGGAATGTGAATATTAAGAATATATTTGAAAAGATTTTACTTTATAATATGAATATGAATTTATTTTGGTTTATATATAAATTTTAAGGAATATTTATTCTTTAAAATATTTAAAAGTTGTGCCCAAATTTTGGATAATTGAAAATAAAGAAAATTGATGTAACCATTTTAAGAGGATTTTAAAGTTTCAATATTTTTGAAGTGCATTTTTTTAATAGCCTCTCTCTCTCTCTCTCTCTCTCTCTCTCTCTCTCTCTCTCTCTATATATATATATATATATATATATATATATATATATATAATGTATTTATTTGACGACAAATTGACAACTATTCAGACAATCTAACGTGTTAAATGATCCCATCTAATTACATTCCATTTCCAAATCTATTTGGTAGGGACTAAGCTGTCATGCAACCCTTGTTTACTAATGATCTCCCATCATATTTTATGGTAGTTTTTTTTTTCAACTTTTATAATAAGTTTAGAAATTCATTTTTGGGGAGTCTATGAATCAAAAGTTACCTCGTGAATTCTTGTTTAGTGTATTCTACACCGATGCATTCAACGAAATTATGACAAACTCTTTAAATATTGGCAAATATTTTCAGCATAGATATTGTTACCTCAAAGAACATGAAGATAGATTAAAGTTTTAAGGAAGAAAAACTAGTGAAATTTTAGTAGTCACACATGAAAGAAATAAATTATAGTTTCTCCCATTTCATCAACAAACTTTTTGTTTTGAAAGTGTTCAAAATGTATCCCTCTGACAAAAAAATTGCTGAAAGATTTACTAGTTGGATTTCTTGTATTTTGATGTAATTTCACTATATTTAAGCCCTTGTTTAATTTTTTTGGTAGATCAAGTTCTGGAAATGCATAAGTAACACATGGATAAGGTTTGTAAGCTAGTTGCTTTTCCATTCGTTCTTGAAATGATTTTTAGTAACCTAGATCAAATTTATGTACCATAAAGTGCTCTAGACCTAATTGCTTTCTATAGGACAAGGGAATTATTGATAAGATTCTTGATGTCTTTTGGAAATTGCAAAGAAACTTTTGTATAAGTTCCCACAGTTTTGGCCTATCTCCACCCTTCTTTTTTAATCAATTTTTGCAAACATAAAAATATTAAAAAAGAAATGTGTATGAAGAAAAACATATCCAACTTTTGAGAGTATTTAATTTGTACAAGGGATCTTGTGAGCATTAAGGAAAATGATTTTTCCAATGAAAAAAATTCACTAATGTGAATCATTATGTAGTATTTGCTTTATTAAAATTTGGCAATGAAGAATCTATTGTCTATGAATCAATTTGTAACTTGTTACGACGAAGGCGCTCTTTAAGGGGTTATTTATGTGGGATATTTCATTGTTTTTCAAGGGCGTACGAAAACATGCCACATGATAATTCTCCATGCCCTATGGAAACCCTCCATCTGTTCATATGGCATCTATTGTCCTTGAGTGCCAATCACATAAACAACATTCAAAGGGAAGTAATTGGGTTGATTCCGTCCCTCACATATGCATATCCTTGCCACTCCAATGTAGACTACTCATATTCCTTTAACCTTGCTCTTCAAGGCCTCCTTAAAAAAATTGCAAAGGAAGGAGATGAGACTAAATTGGATCAACTCACATCCCTCCCAACTCTAAGTGGATGGAGGAGCAATGTGTAGTGAAAGAGAAAACACGTGGGAGCCATTTGAAGCAAGCAACTCTCGCTCAATCTGGAAATTTGATGGAATTCACTATGGTTTCATTATTGAAAGTGTATAATTTTTCAATTTTTCATCTTACGATTAAAGGAATTAAGCTTTGAACTTCCAAATGTAATATGGATTCATTTGAAAATGAAGGGCATGATAAGGAGTGTACAATTTCCCAAATCCATTGACATCTTCCTCCTATGTATCCTCATTTTTTTTTAGTGTCAACATTAATTGAAAGCTCCATCGAATACAATTTTCAATGTGAGATAACATTCTACTTCTAATTTTTGCTTCTATCATGACCATTTGGGGAAGACAGTTGGGATTTTATGATTCCATCACCAAACTTATTTTTTTTATAGGTTACACTACCTGGGGAAAACCCCCAAGTATTTCTCTTCATTTCAAGGATGGTACCTAGGGTAGATCCTAAAATCTTCAGGGCACAAGCCTGCTAAAAAAATAGGGATCGAAGAGATTACGACAATATACTCATTAAGAGCACAACATGTCACTTGCATGAATTGAACCTAGGTGGGGAGGATAACAATTATTCCTCCCAAACACCTAAGTTAAACCCAATTGATCCCACCACCCAACTCCTTATTTGGTGGCCAATACAATTTTACTTGACCAATTTTCTCTCGTTCTTACTCTGAATCAATTGTCGAATGCCCAAATTTAGTGGTGGAATTAGTAGGACTCTGTCACTTTGAAGGAGTAGTGTGGACGTTAATCGACACCCCTGGAAGAGGTAGTGTGGATGTTGATTGGAACACCCCTAGAAGAGGTAGTGCGGATGTTGATCAAAATACCCCTGGAATTACCTGGGTTCGGGGGGAGTTAAATCAACATAGGAGTCTTCTCCAACTCAAACAATTTGAACAACACATTAACAAAGAGGATGACATATTGAAGGAAAAAACACAAGGAGTAGGTCGAATGGAGTAGTTGGAGACTTCCAAAAAACATGCTTATAAGACACCTATACACTAGTTTTCGAAAACTAATCGGGTTTGGATGACAAGTTTTGCAAGCAGTTCCCTAGGTGTGCCACTCCCTAAAAACACCTTTGGTGTAATAAATTAGAAAATATTTTCAAAATCCGACAAAAAACCAAATGGGGTGACTGGAAAAGAAAAAAACAATAATGTGAAAAAAAGGATAATGTGCCAAAGTAACATAACATTAAATATGTTACAATAGGCATTATATTCTCATTTATTTTCCAAGGAAAATTTATTGAATTATTCGATGCTACTTCTTAGAGGGAAATTGGGGCATTATTCGATGCTACTTTTGAGAGGGAGATTGGGGCTCACTACCACAAACAAGATATGAATTTAGGGACCTTATATAGAGAAATGCACCCACTATCACATCACTTGTTATGTCCAAACCACCAACTTATAACCAACCAACACACCCACACCACTTTCACTCAATAACTATATGTTTAATTACTTTTCATAAAATCCCTCCCTATCCATCAAGTTTTATGTGTGTGTGTTTAAGAACTTGTTACTCAAATATATTGCTTACCCATCAAGGCCTATGTGTGTGTGCTTAAGAACATGTTACTTAAATATAAAAGGAAAGGTAATGTTTCAATTTTCACATGTCATAATGAATGAGAAACAACACATAACACACATCAAACAACTAGCTTGAGTACTTTGGGAGAAGTGGAGACCTGACAACCTAGGTAATGATTAGAGCCGGGGAATGGAGAAATTTTGAATAATCAACAATATTTCATTTCTTAGGGTAAGAGATATGAAGAATAATACTCCATCACAAAGGTTTGTGTAGTTCATTCTCTCTATCACTACCTCTAGATTGAACTCACTAATTCCTTTTATGCTCCTGCTAAAGAACACACACTCAAAGAGGGACCCTACCATCTTGAAAGAATAACAATTAGATCAAAACACACACCTTGAAATCAAGAGCAACAATATCTATGCAATAATACGTAATGCAACCCATATTCCAAAATAATGAATTGTTGGTCCTCCCTTTATCCTTTTAGTGTCACTTTACGGATTTGATGTTCAATTAATTATGTGGAATGTGTCTTTTAAGGGACATATTTATTTTCATTCGAGACCCATCGACATTTAGCATCAATATTTGGAAAACCCCTGCCACCTACCTGTTGATATTATGGTAGTTGCGGGAGGTATTAAACCTGCATGTGTAACCTTGTCAAGAATAGAATATTTCGAGAAGCAAGAAGAAACCCTAAAGCATTGAACATAACCCTAGAAGACAAGTCGGCTACAAAAAATAATTAATATTGAGGTTTTAGCCTCTAGAAAGAGAAGTCGGCCCAGAAAACTGAGAAAGAGCAGTATAAATACAGGATGCTAGAGCTCATTTAGACACACACAACTCGCAATTGCAGAAATCTAGTGCATACTGTAGAAATTTAGTAAGTGCGCAAGTCTGGAGAGTAGTTGTAGCTGCAACTACTGCAACTTGTATTTTCGGTTTTAGGCTTGGACTTTCTCTTGTTTATGGTTTGGAATCCTTGCCTTGTGCACTAGCTCTGGAGAGAGGTACGCTACATTGATTGGCTATTAGGCCTATGATTTTCTTCCAAAATTATTCTATGTCAAGGTTAAGGTGTTCGGGGGTGGCTTCGGCCTATGGTTGGGTGACAATATTGCTATATTGTCTTTGGTTAAACGAGAACACCTACTTTTCTAACACTACCCTTATCCACCTATCCTCTTATCTCTATCCATGAGTCTTTCTCCATACAAATGTTGGAATACTGAGAGGGGGGGTGAATCGATATGAGAACTTTTTACCACTTTCAATCATAATATACAAACTTCAACTTTATCAAAAGTATATCATTTATGATTGAATTCAATATATCACAAGCATATAACCATAAGAAGTACCATGGATAACTCACATAAGTGGCATTTATTCAGACACTGTTGATAACTCACATAAGTGACATTTCTTCAGACATTGTTGATAACTCATATAAGTGACATTTCTTCAGACACTGCATATAACCATAAGCATCACTCATCAACCGTGAGGAACCACGTGATGTACCACCTACCATTGGAAACGACATGACAATGACTATCCATATGATAGTGTGTTACCTGCATTTACAATGCCCTTCATGTCCTTATTCCTCAAACAAATTCGGGCTTCATGACCACAACTCTAGGGCTTCTCAACCACTTAGCCATCTTTCCAGGGCTTCTTCTAGGGTTGACTAGGGTTGACATCAATGAAAACTATCTTTCCAACAACAAAGACTTCTTTGGATTTGTCCACCAACTTGTTGTAGTGTGGATGAAACTCCATTCTTGAGAGATTATAAAAAATTAATATAATATATAATGTTAATCATCACCAATGTTCAATTATTGACTAAAAATCAAACATCTCATACAATATTTCTACTCACAACATTACCATTTAATGTATATATGTAAAAAATGAATGTTCATAGTCTCACTACAATCATTTATAGACTTGGCAATTTTTCTATTCTTATAACTAGAACATCAACAATGATGCCTATGGACCCCAAGGCCACTGAATTGGACAAACTATTCCACAACATGAAATATTGTCTTTTTGGTTTGATTAACCTTCTCTGTTCACAATTTGACTTGGAACAACTAAATGGATAACACACAAATCATTGAATTTTTCCAATAAAATTTTATTTCCAACATCAAATGTTGAATTTGCACATGTGACTATATCAATGATTAAACCAAACCCTTTGAGACTTTCCCAATGTTTCACTTTTTTTGTTTGACATATTTTTTCAAGATTTATGACATTAAACATCATATGGTGAATGTGAGTGATATTAAACATAACCCCAAAAGTTGCAAAACATTTTTAGTCAATTAATCTCAAGTGTGTGGAGGCTCTTCAAAACTCTAAATTGCATGGAAGTATCTCTTAGTTAATTATATATAAACTACCATGGATATTCCATAGGAACAATTTGTCACAACATATCCTAAACTATTCTAAAATCTTAGATTATGCAATTTATTTCCTTAGATCCTAGATTAATTATTACTAGCTTATTTCTCAGATTTATGAAAATAATTGAATACAAAAATGAAAGAACAAGAAAATATATATACACCATCCACACAATTGAACACATAATGTATCCTAGGAGACCCAATATGGGAGAAAACCTAGCTATAAGGTGAGGCCTATGTTTTTCTCTCTTTTATTCAGTTATGGAAAACAAGTATACAAAGAAAGAGGCATTCACTATAGAGTTTTTCTTTGACATTGTGGCTTGAACGACTGATACATAATATCCTACCTCCTCTGTTATTCTCTAAAAATACCACTCCTTGGATTCTCTTCTCAACTATGGAACAATAACAATACAAAAGAATGAAACCCCTTCTCCTCCTAGCGACTTAGTATTTAACATAGCCCCGATAGTCATCCACGGTTAGGGTTTGGACTTCTTCAACCTTCAATTAGTGATAAGGTTTGGACCTTCTAGAATATTCTTGAAATTCCACTTGTGGCTAGCCCCACATGTGTGAGTAATGGGGGTTGACATGGCATCCACTCATACCATGATGGTCAACAAGGTAGGTAAACTTATGGGAGGCATAATGTTCACATACGAGCTTTGATTGAGGTGATTTTTGTATCATTAGAAAGGTATCAGGTTTTATATCACCATCGATGGTGTGCAAATAAGTTTTAGATGTTGTAACCCCCAAAAATTATGCTTAATTCCTCAAAATGGCTCCTGAAGGTTCTAGACCCCAAATTTCCAAATTGGGACCTGCCACTAAAATGGCCCTGCAAGCCAATTCCTCCAATTTTCCACCTATAAAGTACCAAGATAGATGAAAAGTTGTATGATGATATAATCTAGATCAATTAAGTCTAGATTCCACAAATTCAACCTCGTTAAAATACAATGGGATTGAATCATACGAATATGTCTTAAAAAAGAACTTAAACACCAACCAAAATTCTTCATTTCTTAAATGACAATGTTTATAGCTTGATGAGGGATACACTAATTGAAATGTATCTGTGATTCACAAAAAGTGTCTAGATACATTATGATCACCCTCAATTTCTTCCTAATCAAATATTTCTCCTAGCATTTTACAATTAATGTGTTGAAAGGTTTTTTTTTATAAACACTATACACAACTATCATATACATATAAATAAACTAGTACAACCACATAATTAAAAGTGGTTAAAATCCACCTCCACACACACCCTCAGATTGGCTCATAATGGATTGATTTAGCCATTATGAATAAGAACCTTACCAAATCGACATGAAAACAAATCAACAAAGGGGCGCATATCAACATGCATGGCCATAAACTCCAACCAAGGTGGATAGTGTGTGCTTAACTGTCTGATCGTGTGCTTGAACCACAATGTTCCAGGTGCTAAACTATAAAACATGATGGGATGCAACATCAAATTTAAACAAAAAACAAACATATTTTGATACCAAGCCCCAGTAAGAATTCAAGGAATTGATAATAGTTTTGATGGAAACATGATTATGGAAAGAGGTAAGATGTGCCTGTAGTTAATAGATCATGGTTTGTCAAAACCTCCTTTAGATATGCAATTCAAAAATTTTAGTGTTGAAATGCCTCACGATTGGATAAGTTCTCAACTTCTCACCATGTTTCTCTTTTTTCTATCCTACTTAGGTAGAGAATATGTATTACTATAGGAACCATGTGCTACATTTTCGGAAGGCATTAACTTCCCAAATTTCTTTCATGGAAACTTGGTTGTGGCTTACTTAATTTTATTGGCTTTGTAAAATGAGCTACCATCAATCATGCATCAAAGATCTATCTTTCAAAATTCATAATGGTTTCAAATGAAGGGAAAGAATCACATGACAATTTATTTTATGATAGAAATATGAACCTATGCAACTAGATACTTGGATCCCCAAAAACGTTTCTCACAAGAAGGTGTATTTTTTCCCTTTTAAATCTATGGGAGTTGGTCCAAGTGGTAATTGATTTTTTACTTGCAATATGAGTGCCTTTTTTTCTACAAACAAGATATCAAAATAATTTAGCATGTATTGATAGACTTGGCAACTCTGTCTATTAGTCAAATTTTATATCATCCATCTTTTATCCAATCAATGGCATAGAGTTCCTGTCACTAACACATTCAAACACATTTAGGTTAGCTAATGTCAACTCAAAT
>ML815534.1:134143-168069 GCA_009831015.1 Picea engelmannii
TATTTCCCAAACAAAAAGTACTTTATTGTCCATTACAATTAGTAAGTTTCATGCATTTTTCAACATAGCCTTGCTTTGTGTGATCAATTCCCTCCCTCAATGTTTCACATTTCATATAGATTTGTCTTGTTTCTTATGGTTTGGTTATTTCATGCATTTTATAGCATGTTTCAAGTCGTTGCAGGGTTCACCTCCTCTTGATGTATGATTTCCTACCCTCTTACAACAAGTTTAAACTTGACCTTGCCCAATTTTCCATCTATTGGTTATAGGTTAAGTAGAATAGTAATTGTCCACATAAGAAAGCACAATTATTGGAATAGTAATAGTATTAGGAAAAATATTGAGGTGAGAGACAATCAAGAGTTCCCATTCTAGATCTCAAATCTACCTTTTATGCACATAGATGAATCAATTCATTTTCCCCAACTGGTGAAAACAGAAGTAGATAGGTTCGTTTTGGCCCACACACATTTCATATACATTTATTTTGTCTTTACTACGGACTAGGAGGTGAGGTAATAATTTGTAGTCATTGATCCAGGTGGATATCGGTGTCCACCCACCTTCTCCAGTTGGCTCAAAACAACTTTCTAGCAATTTTGATAATTTACTATTTTTAGCAGTTTTTTGGGTCGTGAACTTCCGGAGCCATTTTGAGGCCCTAAACAACGTTTTTTGGGGTATGTAGGGGCATGAAATTTTGTGCAATTGTTGTAGTCCTCGGATAGATATTTCCAATGGGCTATCATACGCCTAAAACGGAGATCGTATGCAAAAGTTACGACCCCGAGAAGTTGATGTACTGACTTACCCAAACGGGGCCCACATGACTTTTGGCGCTTCATCTCCTAGAGTTAGGTTTTTGGATGTTTAGGGTTTTTGAAACTCCTGTTTATTGTAAAAAGGCCTTGAGAGCCTCATTGTAATCATCTTCTTGTGAATGAGCGCAGCTGTCACATCTCTTCTCAGAGATAAGCCGCCACCATTCCAACAAGCTTGTTTTCCGCTGCATTTTACAGTTTCAACTTATTTCCTTATTGAATAGAAAACTAGTTTTACTATATCTTTGTTATTATGTGTTAAGAATCTTGTAATAATCCGTAGTCATTTTGTTCTACTCATAAAATCCGGATCAGTGGTATCAAAGCAGTGTGCTCCTTGTCGTCTTAATGCATGTCCCCAACGAGGTCGGAGTACAAAGATTTGGGTCTCGAGCTTGTTTCTCTTGAGGACAAAAGCTCTCGCACACCCAAGCGACCTCTCATGGAAGGAGAAAGGAAAGATGACGGGACATGAGATCCTTTCAAACTGTTGATTGAGGAAGCCCTCACCCAACAGAGGAATGAGATGATGGATAATTTCACGCAAATCCTTTGGCGACTACCAACATGCGATGCATCTTCTTCGAGTGGAGGCACCGCCCCCTTAAAGGTACAAATAAAGTTTGATATTCCTATATTTGAAGGTCAGATAGACACAGATGTTGTAGACAAGTGGTTGAATCTATTAGAAGGGTATTTCTCTGTCCATAACTTTTCGAATAGAGAAAACATTACTTTTGCACTCCTCAAAGTCATTCCCCATGTCAAAGATTGGTGGGAAACTTTATGTGAGCAAAAGGAAAGAGAGGAACCCTCATTATTTACAGTCACGACCACCTGGGAATCCTTCAGGGATGCTATTAAGGAACAATACTACCCTGTCAGAAGTTATGACAACTTGTATACCAAATGAACCACACTGCGGGAAGAAAGAGACCAAGCAGTGCCAGATTTCACAAATATCTTCCATGCCTTGCGCAACAAGCTGGGTATCAAATATTTGGAGAGACATTTGGTGCTCAAGTATCATAGTGCTCTACATAGATACATCCAGACTGAAATGGAATTTCTAGACATCTCATCCTTGGGCGTGGCCTACTGATATGTCGTCAAAATCAAGCAGAAGCTCAAACAAAAGACGCGACAATTTGGGCCAGGGAACCCCTCACAACAAAAGCTAGGAAAGGGAAACCCCAACCCATAGAACAAAGGACAGAGCAAAGATGGACAGTATCAGGAAAACTAGTCCAAGCCACAAGCAAAGAAGGACACCGGAAAGACAAAGAAAGATACCGGGAAGTGGTGCGACTTCCATAAGAGCCCTTGGAATAACACTGCTGACTGCCGCTCAAAGTAGACGCTGGTGGCTGAAGCGAAAGCCTCTGAATCAGATGCGAGTTCTGACTCTGAGTCAGAACCAGAAAGGGGAAGATGGATCATTGAAGTGGAACCCAGTGCCACTGTTGCTACCACCAAGTTCCAGCATGGTGAACCAGACGAGCCAGAAGAAGGAGAGTGCCTCTTCCATTCACAGATGCGTGTAAAAGGCACCCCACTGCACTTCATCATTGATAGTGGTAGCCAGAAGAACCTCATCTCAGCAGAGGTCGTTAGCGACTGGCCCTGCTAACAACGTCGCACCCACAACCCTACACCATTGGATGGCTCCACCAAGGAAGCGATCTCCGCGTCAGCCAACAATGTCGACTGTCATACGAGATCAAGCCCTTCAACGATGAGGTATTGTGTGATGTTGCTCCTCTCAAAGTTTGTGATGTTATTTTGGGCCAACCTTATTTATGGAAATGTCATGTTGTATATGAGTCTAGGACTCGTAGTGTTATTATTACTTTGAACAAGAAATTGTACAGGATACCTGAGGTTGTCCCACCTAGTGCTATTTTCTTGATCTCTGCTAAGCAATGCAGGAAGGTCATCTCTCAAACGGGGAAGTTTGTCTTCTTCATGATTCGCTCTCAGAATGAGAGAAAAATCACAACCACATTTAGGGTCTCTACGGTTGACCTATCCACACAGCAGATGCAAGTAGATAAGGTTGTGGAAGAATACTCGAATATCTTCTCCTCACCTACTGGGGTACCTCTGCACTGCCAGGTCAAGCACCCCATCGATCTGACCCCCGACGCACCACTGCCCAATGGGCCAGTCTATCACTGCTCTCTGTTAGAGAATGAGGAGATCAAGTGACAGATCCAAGAATTGCTCCACAAGGGGTACATCCGTCCTAGCTCATCACCTTGTGGGAGCCCAATCATGCTGGTACAGAAGAAAGATGGAACCTGGCGACTTTGCATTGATTATCGGGATCTGAATAAAATCATAGTCAGAAATTGGTACCCGATTCCCCGAATCGACGACCTCCTTAATCAACTCATGGGGGCCAAATAATTCAGTAAGATTGATATGAAGTTTGGCTACCACCAGGTCCCGATAGAATAAACAGATGTATGGAAGATCGCCTTCAAGTCAAAGGAAGGCCTTTTTGAATGGTTGGTCATGCCCTTTGGTCTGACAAATGCTCCAACCACTTTCATGAGGATGATGGACGATATCCTACAACCATTCACCAATACTTTTGTAGTGTTGTATCTTGATGACATTCTCATTTACAACAAAACTTGGGCCGAACACTTGCAGCATATTCAGTAGGTTCTTCACACCCTACGATAGCACAAGCTATACGCCAACTTGGAAAAATGATCCTTTGGCATGGACAAGGTCCATTACATAGGCTACATCATTGATCAACATGGCATACATGTGGATCCAGCCAAGATCCAAGTCATCCGTGACTGGCCAGCCCCAACCACACTCACTGATCTTTGGAGCTTCTTGGGCCTTGCTAATTTCTACCGCAGGTTTGTGTTCGGATTCTTCCATATTGCATGGGCCCTTAGCCAAATAACCAGGGGTGGTGGTAAGGAGAAATTTGCATGGGGCTGGCCCCAACAACAAGCATTCGATGATTTGAAGTAGCGCTTGTTCTCAGACCCAATACTTTCACTACCAGACCTGCAACAACCCTTTGAGATTGAGATTGATGCTTCGGACTATGTTGTGGGTGTTGTTCTCATGCAACACGGCCACCCCGTGGCCTATCATAGTGTGACACTATCAGATGTTGTCTGTAAGTAACCTACTTACGACAAATAAATGTACTCCATTGTGCAAGCCTGCTGCCAGTGGAGACATTACATTCTTGGGAGGGAGACAATCATCCACACTGATCATAAGCCACTACAGTTCATGCAGACACAAGGAAAATTGCAGAATGACCACCATCAAAAGTGGTCCACATACTTGCAGCAATTCCACCTCAACATCAATTATAAAACGGGAAGCACCAACTGCGTCACTGATTGCCTCAACAGACCACCAGTCGCGACACTCACCACAGTGCTAGACTCCTGCAGCCATGAGACCTCTGGATGGCCCCAACTCTATGAGACAGACCCAGACTTCGCCACTACCTACCAAATGTTGGGTGCAAAGGCAGTTGTCGATAATTTCCATCTTCAAGATGGGTTGTTGTGTCATCTGGGCCATATATGTGTTCCCTCATGTAACACCACTTTTCTGTTACCAAGGCTTACTCGGTTTAATACCAAGTTGTAACACCAATTTTCACATAACTCATACAGGCATTATATAATCCATATGCATTTAAGCAAGAAATACATTTAAGCTCAGAGTAAGCATAAGAATTATTACTAACATAAATAATCCATGGAATTAACATTAATCCAAATGCACATCAGAATACATGATAATTATAATACACAGAGATACAGAAACATAATTAAAGCATCATCTGGTACTTATCTTTGAAACAATGGTAGTTCCACCAACTAAGTGCAGGCCTTCCACGACCCTCCCAGCCTTAGACCACACTACTCGCCATCTCAACAGTGGGTCACCCCCGAGCTGGGACTAAGCTCCACCCCCAAGGCATGGAATCCTAGGCTAGGCTGAGGTTATAGGGAAAACACATAGTCACAAGGAAGGAATTCTCTCCCATGAACCACTCATGCTCACTGCCCACAGACTCTCCTTCCCCACATGCCTATTCCACCCTAGGAGTATACACCTTCTCTGTCACCTAGACAATTCTTCGACTGCTAACCTCCCTTGCCCTGGGTTACAGCAACAGACCGGACCGAAAGTCTCTGAGCTCTGTGGCAGCTACAGGGTTCCTTCCAGGAGTTATCTCCTTCCTCTGCGCACTCTCTCACCTGGAGAGAATCGCTCACAGGCCAACAACCTGTTCTTCCAACCTCAATCACCTCTCTCACCTGGAGAGAGTGTTGTACAACTAGCCAACAAGCCCCACGTAGTCCAACACTGCGTGGCCACAACAACCAATGGGGAAAAAAGACACGAGCTTTCCAACAGATTCAACACTGGCAGATGGTCTCACGGACATGGCTTGGGGACAGAGATTCCACACACATGCTCGATCTGTTCAGACAGAGGATGTCTCGGCTTTCCAGAAATCAACACAGACTTTTCCCACGGTTTCGGAATTGCACGAGGTCTCTTGCCAAGGTCAGACGGGTTCACGCTCAGACGGTCAGGTGGAATGCAGGATGAACCCACACAACAGTCGACAGGAATGGAAGCCGAACCCCCAATGCGGCTCATCTCGACCCTTTTATTTGCATGCGCCTAGGTTGACACTTGTCACCCATGCAACTGCATGCATTCCTTCAACACGCGTTCCTTCCATTTGGAAGTCACATGTCATTCCAAAAGAACTTAGGATAAAAACATACTAATCACATGTCTTTTGGAATAATATTAAATTATTATTCTCAAGACTTAAGCCCCTAGGCTCAACACTTAGCCCCCTTTTCCCACCTTCTAGCCCCTAATTCCTTGCCCACTCTGTGGAAGCTTAGTCCCCCATCACTCATTCATCGTGTCGGCCTGCACGCGGTGGTGTTTATATTTTATTAATGTGTTGCATACATACAGGTACAAAATCAGGCCCTTGGCCTTCAACCCTTAGGCTCTCTGGCCTAACAATCACATAAGCCCATTGGCTTATACAAACTTGGCTCACCAGCCTATAACACATATTTACAATTCATTTCATACATCAGACTTACAAAGGGTTCGATCTTGGGGACACTACATCTCAAGTGAGCGAGCGAAGCTGATATGGGAAGCCCACTACAACTGGGTGGTAGGACACTCCGGTGTCGAAAAGACAGTGGCGATGCTACAAAAACATTTCTACTGGCCGAAACTTCAACAGGAGGTCATCAAGTATATTGGGTCTTACACTACCAACGCTATTGCCAAACCAACCACTAAGAAACATGGCCTCTACACCCCTCTTCCTACTCCCGACAGACCATGGGAATCCATCTCAATGGACTACATGTCGGGCCTCCCATCCACCAAGCGTGGAAATGACTGTGTTTTTGTGGTTGTTGATCGCTTTTCTAAGATGGCGATTCTAGTTGCTTGCAAGAAGAGCATCACAGCAGAAGCCACTACCAAGCTCTTCTTTGAACGAGTTTGGGTACATTTTGGAATCCTACAAACCATTGTCTCAAATCGAGACAATCAATTTCTTATCACATTCTGGTCGAGCCTCTGGTCACTGCTGGACACCAAGCTCACCAAATCCATGGCCTTCCACCCCCAGACAGATGGCCAAACCGAGGTTGTAAATCGAATGATCGTGCACATCCTGTGCATGTATAATTCCAAGCACCCTCACACATGGGATGAGAGTCTTCTCTATGTCCAACATAGCTACAACCGAGCTCTGCATAACTCAACCGACCACAACCCCTTTCAGGTGTGGTTGGGATTCCAACCATTGGGTCCCATAGATGTTGCACTTCCCCTTGCGGTCACCTCGACCGACTTCTATCCTGCTCCAACTGAGGCTGGCAAAGCCACTCGGTTCATTGAGAGGATCCAGCACATTCGCCAACAGGTTCAGGATATCCTACAAAAGTCCAATGACAAGTACAAGTAGTGCCATGATCAACATTGGATTCCACATAAGTTTCAGGTGGGTGACAAAGTTTGGTTGCACTTGCAGAAAGAACGCCTTACAGGACCCCATCAGAAGCTTCTCCCACTCCGTTATGGGCCGTACACCATCACCAAGGCTGTGGGGGATAATGATTTTGCGCTCAACATTCCTCCTTTCCTTGGCCTGCACCCAGTGTTCAACGTGGACCTCCTTCAGCCTTATTTCCCACCATTATTGGACCCCTCAGACATAGCAGAACAACTGACACCCACAGAGCTCAACCCCGACTGCATACAATAGGCATCCAATGATCAGATTGTGGACACACAGATCAAGGGCACTCGACAACAAAGGATCCAGCTTTATCGAGTCGTCAAAGCAGGGCAACTCCTGCACCAAGGCAAGTGGCTCACCCGGGGCCAAATTTAGCAGAAATTTCCTCATCTAATGTGGGAAATCAACACAATGGAGACCATTGCTTCCTAAGGATGGAGGATTGATCCAGGTGGATATCGGTGGCCACCCACCTTTCCCAGCTGGCTCAAAACAACTTTCTAGCAATTTTGATAATTTACTATTTTTAGCAGTTTTTCGGGTCGTGAACTTCCGAAGCCATTTCGAGGCGATGTTTTTTGGGGTATTTTGTGCAGTTGTTGTAGTCCTCAGATAGATCTTTCCAATGGGCTATCATACGCTTAAAACGAAGATCGTATGAAAAAGTTACGACCCCAGGAAGTTGATGTACCGACTTACCCAAACAGGGCCCACATGACTTTTGGTGCTTCATCTCCTAAGGTTAGGTTTTTTGAAACTCTTGTTTATTGTAAAAAGGCCCTGAGAGCCTCATTGTAATCATCTTCTTGTGAATGAGCGCAGTCGTCACATCTCTTCTCAGAGATAAGCCGCCACCATTCCAACAAGCTTGTTTTCCGCTGCATTTTACAGTTTCAGCTTATTTCCTTATTGAATAGAAAACCAATTTTACTGTATCTCTGTTATTATGTGTTAAGCATCTGGTAATAATCTATAGTCATTTCGTTCTGCTCATAAAATCCGGATCAGATGGACTTCACACAGTAGACTCACATGGACATAACATAGGCATCACATATTTGGTAAACACCAATATTCATTGATGTTATTAGAAAAGTATCAATACTTCATCTTTAGTCTTAATCCAACAATCCATTGCTACATCTCCTCAAACTACTGGAATGTAGAAAAATTAGATAGAAACTTGGCGAAGACAACTCAAATAGTTTTTGAAATTGATCGTACATTGTCAATTTCAAGTAATCCAATGGTGATCATGGCATCATTGTTCTCTTGGAGAATTATTTTTTAAGAAATGATCAACATGCATGTAGCATCCCTATTTTTAATCCCCAGATTAGCAATATGTAATGTAAATGCGATGTATGGTCGTGGGCCCGACTATGTAATATGTAAACACTGCATATCGTAATAATAAAATAAAATGTAACATCGACTGCAAATGGACATATACGAAGTGATGGGGGGTTAATTTTCCACGAGAGAGGGGAGGGTCTAAGAGGGGGCCCAAGGGGGAATTATCCATGGGTATTAATCCTAACCCACCTTTTTGAATTTTTTTTATTGTGTATAACCTTCTATTTTCCTTTTGAATGTTCCCAAAGCCAATCATTAAGCAAATGTAAAAGGGTTGGTGTGAAAAGTCGCATCCCATAGTTATGAGAGCACGTGGGTTGAGTACAATCAACATTGGGGAATGCGAGAGTCAATATGCATGGGAAAAAGGGAAATTTGAATGGGCATGGTAGGCAGTTTTTACATGCAATTTTTGGGATAGAAAGGGAGTGTAGAGTGATGGAGCTTGAAGGAAGCCATAATGGGCATGTGTGGTAGTTGTTTTGAGCCACAAATGCATGACCAAGCAGGTTGTTAATTTTGTAGAGTGGATTTTCTATGTGAGATTTTTCCCTAGAGTAGTGAGCTGTTGTAGTGAGTTTTTTGTTGCAATTGACATCCCTAGAGTCCCCAACAAGAGAAATTCCTACCTAACATGTGCTGAAGACCTAGAGGGAAGTGGGAAGGCATGAGGGACTATGTTTAGTGAAGGGGGGTATCATTCTTTGAGTTGTGCAGGTTGGGAGGAAGAGAGTTGGAGGATTGGGATAGCTATAGGAAAAATCAGCTTGTTGTGGGTTGTATTGGGCCGGAGTGGACAAGGGAGAGACACCATTTCTTGTGGATTCGTAGCCCCAACTTGAGGGTGATTTGCTACTGATATTTGGAGCAACAAATCTATGGTTGGGTGGAACATCCATTCCTTGCAGTCGGTTTTACATTTGGTTAAAAGATAAGTGTTTTATCTTTGTTTGTTATTTTTATTTATGGGATTAATCTGTTGTGCGGTTACTTTGAGTTTTGAGAAATTATATGTCATTGTGCATATGTTTAATCGGTTGTGCATAAACTCCATGATTTTAAGTAAATCGGTGTTGCTATGTGAATGTTATTTTAACTGCATTGATATTTTAAAAAGATGTTAGATACATGGACATTTTAGCATGTTGCACATATTAATTTTCTCGTGTGTGCATTTAAATGGAATTGTATGCATGGTTGTAGATATTTCTATTGGTTGCATATGTCTTTATCTCGTTGTTTTAATCTAATTTAAATGGGTATCAATTTTTTTTATGGAGTTAGTAGTAGGGGACACTACGATGTATAATTTTCTTTATGGTCATATGTACATGTGAAAGCCCTACACCAAGCTCTAGACCATATTCTCTCACGAAAACAATTGACACATGACTATCACCTTGTTTAATCTTTAGTCGATATTAGTTGGAAACGAGAACAAGATTTCTCATGAAAAATTCTTCCATATACATTTATAAATAAACTATGACAATGCTAGATCATTTGAAAAATCATTTTAATACATTATTCATAAAACCTATTCAATAAATCCTCTATTAGTTTTCCATAAACCATCCAATACATTTCTCTTATCTTTAAACAACATATTGTAGTGATTGACTTTGATGTTCCCTTCCCTTACTTCTAGGGTTTGCTAATTTATTACTTAATGCATGAATGAAGTGTTAAGTGTTTTCACTTAAAAAAACAAAAGTATTTGTTGCTTAATGAAATATAATTTTGTTTGTGAGATATGCATATTTAGCCTAGCCATTTATTTTTTAAAAACAATATTTAATTTATATATATAAAAGCGATTACACATAAAATACTATTTTTAACCCTTTTTAAAAAAATATTTAATTTATATATTTGAAAGCGGTTATAGGTGAGATATTAATTTTAATTGGTTTTTTTCCCATCTATTTAAAAAAACGTAAATAATTGGATAAAAAAAAACATGTTGGAAGATAAAAACTACGAACACAATTGATATGGTTTAAAATTAAATTTTAATTGGTCTTTTTCCCATATATTTAAAAAAACATAAATAATTGGATATAAAAGACATGGAAGAAAAAAAACTACGAACACAATGATATTGTTTAAAACTAAATAATGGCGAGGTGCCACCAAGAGTCATCTATTGAGAGGTGCAAGAGTCATCTATTTAGAAGCCACAAAAACTATTCATATTAATTCATTCATTGAAATGGTAATTAACATTTTAAAGAGTTTATTTTTTTTACAAATGGTGTTGTCAACTGTTTTATGAAATGATTTTTTTTTGTTGGAATCCAACCACATAAATTTATATGAAATCACTAAATCACTATTTTTTGTTGTTTAAAATTTATTTTTGAATTTAGAAATGAATTCTGCATGTTGAAAAACCCTTGGAACACTAGTATTTTACAGAAATAATCACTCAAATCTAAAAATCTACAATTTTTTTGTCATTTTCAATAAAAATCCTCAAAAAATATCACAAAAAAAACCCATTTAGTAAAACATTTAAACTACAAATTTCCAAATTCCAACCATGTTGAGACTACCATTTTCTATAATTAAATTATAAAGTCAAAGTCTTGACTAATTGGAGAATAATAATCCTTTGTACTTAAATGCCACTGTACTTGACGCAATTCCTTTTGTACCAAATAGATAACAGCCGGCACCTTGTAGAATAGTCTAGAATCTTATGTAATTGACTAGAGAGATTAGTGAAAAGGAAAAGGTTTTCATTTCATATCTAGTTTGTAAGAAAATAACTTCCAATTTATTAAATGATTATATTTTAAATAAATAAATTTATTTTTATGATAAAAACAATTATTTGTTTGATAATATTACTTATGTTCATTCATTAGTTATACTTAAAAAATAAATTTATTAATTCCATAAAATTACATATTTAGTTTGTAAGAATACAACTTCCAATTTAATTTATTAAGTGATTATATTTTATATAAATAAATTTATTTTTATATTAAAAACATTCAATATTTATATTTAAAAAAATAAATTTATTAATGCCATAAAATTCGATTATATTTTACATAAATAAATTTATCTTTATAATAAAAACAATTATTTGTTTGATAATATACCTTATGTTCATTCATGAGTTATATTTAAAAATAAAATATTAATTCCATAAAATTACTTACATAATGCACATATAATGTTCTATAATAATAGTTATAATAATAACAATGTTCAATTAATTATAATAGTTCAGAAGAATACAACTTGTAACTATATTTTTCATAATTAAATTTATCTTTATAATAAAAACAATTACTTACCTAATGCACATACAATGTTCTATAATAAGGGTTGTATGACAACTTAGTCCTTGTCAAGTAGATTTGGAAATGGAGATGATAGCTGACACTCTATAATTATTGATGATGATGATTACTGTGAAACATGAATAATATGTTAACTAGGGGCTAGTTTCATAGTCTTAAAAGAAATCAATTTGTAAAGATTTTAAATGAAAAAAATTAACATTGATAACTATATCGTCAGAAAATGATTTCATTTCAAATGCCATTAAGTGCTTCATGCCCATATGATGCATTAAGAGGAAATAAACACAATAAAAGAGCATGGTTTACGGAGCAACTGCAAGCTAGGGTTTGACAGTCGCGACCATAGCAGAGGACAACATGAGCACCAAAGGAGGGGGTAAGGGTACCCCCTCATACAAACAGGTAGTGGTAGACAGAGGGAAAGGGCCAAGAGGCGTAGTTTTCAAGGCACCAATGACGGGCACCTTGGGATCAGACCTAGAAAAAGGTCAGGGAAGGAACCGGGGCAAAAGTGAGTGCATGGTAGAAGAAGCCAGAGAAACTCATAGTGAGGCGCAAGACACAGCGACGCCCAATAGGGAAGAAAGGCGCAACCCGTGCAAACCCAAAACAACAATGATACCCAAGGTGATACTGGAGGATCCACAAATGCAACTCTACAGGGACCAGATGAAGATGCATGCGCTAATACGCAAGTTCACAGGTTTGTGGCCCACAGAAAGAACGCTGCGCAACTGGATTAAATACCATTGGAAGCCAAACGGAGAAGTGGAGCTCCACCTGGGCTCGAAAAGCTTCTTCATAGTGGTATTCATGAACCTGGAGGATAGGGATAGAGTCTTTGAGGGAGGGCCATACTTCCACGCCTCAACAGGATTGTACATGTGGCCATGGAAGGAAAATTTCTCCCTAGAAAAAGAGACTTTCAAAAAGGTGCCGGTCTGGCTGAGATTTTATTCCTTACCTTTAGACTACTAGTTACCCTCTACTTTTGAAGCAATAGGAAACAAACTGGGGAAATATGTGAAGACCTTAGAAGCCACCCTAAAAGGGAGATATACATCTTACGCAAGAATCTACATAGAAATGGATGTGTCGAGAGCACTCCTAGAAGCCATAAGTCTGAAATTCAGGGATGAGGAATGGATCCAAAACATAGATTACAAACAGATCCCCTTTAGATGCAGAAGATGACATGAACATGGCCACCTGATCAGAGAATGCCCTCTTAATAAAAAACAGGAAGCGGAAAACCCCAAACCACAGCAGGATGAGGATGGTTTTATAAAACCGAACCCCAGAAGCAGAGCAGAACCCCAGCAAGAAATAACCTAGAGACCCAGAATAAAATGGAAGGACGGGACAAAACCAACAAAGGGGCAGAAAATGAAAAGGAATCAGCAAAATCTCAAGAAATCAGAGAACAATCAATAAACGAGCCACCGATTGCCCAAGTAACAAGAAGGAACAAGTTAGTTGCGCAACCCCAATGGATGGAGAAATCAAAGATGACAACACCCCCATGCAAGAAGCAGAGGGAGATGCAGAAATGACCCCAAGTGAAGTAGGCACAAAAGATCCTGATCTCAAAGACCTTGTGGAAAGGGAAGGGATAGATCTCCCGAACATACTGGAGCAATGGAAAAGACAAGGAGTAGACAATGTACCAATAGAGAAACTTGACCACATTCAATACTTGTTTCTCCTAAGGTAGGAAGTCAAAGCCAGAGGACTAAAATGCACACACGGGGAGATTGGACATCTAGGAGTCAAAGCTGACGAGGGACAACCACAACTCTCACCCAAGCAGGCACGACGGAAAAAAGGCAGGAAATCAAATAGCATAGCCCTACAGGAGCTTGGAGTGCTACTGATAAACTCGGGTAAGATCAAGAAACACTTCCCCAACTCCCCCCCACATGTTTAAATGAAGGTTATAACATGGAATATAAGAGGCCTAAACAACCCAAGAAAACAAAGAATCCTTAGGAATAGACTAAAGCAAGAACAACCAGATCTTTGTTTTATTCAAGAGACAAAATGCAATACAGACAAAATGGAGGAAATCAGTAAACAACAATGGCGCAAGTACAAGATTGTGGCTATCGGAGGCCACCAAATGGCAGGAGGAATTCTCACCTTGTGGAACCCACAAGTACTGAGCCTAATAGCAGCCGAAGAGACCAGGCACACCCTCATGGTTTGCATGCAAATCATTGGGAACATAGAGGTGATTCTATGCACTAATGTGTATGGGCCCCAGGTGTCATAGGATAAGAGAGGAATGATATGAGACTTATAAGACCTTAAAACCCGATCCAACAACCTCCAATGGATCCTGGCGGGGGACTTCAACATCATCATGTCACTTGCGGAGAAAAAAGGAGGTATAAGAAGATTGGATAGGGATGCAGAAGAATTCTCAAAGTTCATTGACACAACGGAGATGGTAGACCTTAAAACTAATAATGGCCAGTTCACCTGGAACAATAAACGGATGAACCAGTATCAGGTAGCAACAAGACTCGACAGATTCCTAGTATCGAAGTCAATCATTATGCAGGGGCTAACCTTAGATTGAAACATCCTCCCCTAGGGGGGATCTGATCACTGGCCAATGGAACTAGAAGCAAGCTTCCAAACCACACCAAAGAATAGACCCTTCAGATTTGAGAAATTATGGATTGAACACCCGACTTTCAAGGAAAGGATCAAACAGTGGTGGCGAGAGGAGCAACCAGAGCAAGGGACAAGGATGTTCAAACTCTATAAGAAACTAAAGTATATCAAATATAGGCTCAAGGAGTGGAACAAGGACACTTTTGGGAACATAAACCAAGAGAAAAACAACATAGAGGAAAAAATGAAAAAAACTCTAGGAAACCTGCATTTTAGAGGGCTATACGGAGGAACGAAAAAAGGAAGAGATCCAGATGACCCAGGAATGGGAAGCTCGATGCCAGTAGGAAGAAACACTTTGGCGACAAAAGTCCCGTATCAGATGGCTAAAGGAAGGAGAATGGAACACCAAGTTTTTTTATAGAACAACCATGGCCAGAAGAACCCATAACAAAATCCTGAAGATTAAGGACCAGGACAGAATAAAGCAAGAGTCACATAAGGAGATTGAAACTACTCTGGTAAACCAATTCCACGGGATAGCCCAGGAACCCAACTAGGACATAACATAGGCCATACAAAGGATAATCCAACATATCCCTCGCCTAGTCACCGAAGAGCAAAATAACAACCTGAACAAACCCATTGCGGAGGAGGAAATTGACCAAGTACTCCAGGAAATGCCTAATGGGAAAGCCCCAGGTCCAGATGGCTTCACAGTGGAGTTTTTCAAAGCCTGCTGGGATATTTTCAAACATGACATTTATAGGGTAGTGGAAGACTCTAGAAGGTCATCCTCCATTCTAAAAGCACTAAATGCTACAATGATTACACTAATCCCCAAAGAAAATGAAGCCAAAACCTCAGATCGATACAGACCTATAACACTGTGCAATGTGGTCTATAAGATAATCTCCAAAGTTATAGCAAATAGATTGAAACCCCTCCTACCCACATTGGTATCACAAGAACATGCAGGTTTTGTGGAAGGAAGACAAATAATGGACAATATTATCCATTCCCACGAGATGATACACACTCTGAAGCTTCAGAAGAGTGGGGGAATGATAATACAATTGGACCTAGCAAAAGCTTATGACAAAATTAGCTGGAACTACATGGTCAAGACCTTGGAAGCCTTTGGTTTCACCCAACAATGGATCAGCTGGATAGTCAACCTAGTTTCCACAACAAACTACTCACTGCTAATAAATGTAGCCCCTGCCAAACCTTTCTAGCCCACGAGAGGCACCAGACAAGGAGACCCGTTGTCCCCCTTCCTTTTCATTCTGATGATGGAAGGTCTCAGTTGTAGCATTAAAAGTGCAACTACAATAGGTGAAATAACATGTATCAAACCTTTCAAAAACTGCCCTACTTCCACGCACCAACAATTTGTGGATGACAACTTACTTCATGGCATACCCATGGTCAAGGAAGCAAAAGCCTATAAATGAATCCTAGAAGAGTTTGGCGAAGCCTTGGGTGCAGAGATCGATCATTCGAAATCTATGATTTTCTTCTTCAATACCAACCCCGCAATCCAAATGAATCTAGCCAACATTCTGGGCTTTGAACGCAAAGCACTCCCAACTAAGTACCTGGGCATACCCCTGATAGACAAAGCTTACAAAATGTCCACTTGGGAAGGAATAATCAACAAATTACAGGAGCGGGTAAAAAAATGAACTTATAGATCCCTCAACCTAGCCGGAAGACTTATTCTGACCAAGTCTGTTTTACAAGAAATTCCAACCTTTATGATTTTCGTCTTCCTAACCCCCAAGGGGATACTACAAAAAATAAGAACCATCCAAAGGGTTTTCCTGTGGTGAGGAGCGGAAACAAGGAAAAAATGGGCCTTGGTGGCTTGGGAGAAGGTCTGTAAATCAAAAAGAAAAGGAGGTTTGGGGCTACAATACCCACAAGTGACCAATGATGCCTACGGGGTGAAACTCTGGTCACACTGGGTCAAAGAAACTACTACACCATGGGAAAACCTGTGGAAGGCAAAGCATGCCCCGAACATAAGCGACCAGGACATAATCCGCTTCAAAGGCACCAGGGAAGGTTCAACCATTTGGAACCTATCCTGGCACAACAAAGCCTAGATTTAGACATACAACTTATGGGAAGTAAGGAATGGTAAAACAACCAGATTCTAGGAGGACGCCTGGCAACATGAACCCAGAATGGAGAAACCAGACAGGGAGGCACTCCAATAGGAGTTGATCGTGCAAGGTAAAACCATAATCTACCATTACTAGAAACAAGAAATAGATCGCAACAAATGGAGAATCTGGAACACTCTCACCCCACATAACATATCCCAAACCGTAACAGTAGTAAAAGAGGTGGAGGAGGAATTAGGGAGATGAAAAATTGCAGTCACGGAAGGAAATAATCAGCTGAGATGGGGACAAAAAGATGGTGGGGAATTAAATCTAAAAGAAGTCCGACAATATATTGTGGACCAAGACCAAGAAGACCCGTCGCAACTATGGGATAAGCTTTGGAACAGCTCCCAGTGGCCAAAAATAAAAATCTTCCAATGGTTAATACTCCACAATCGAATTCTAACTTGGGAAAACCTAAGGAAAAGAGGATTCATAGGTCCTTCAAGATGTCACCTCTGTTAAGACAAGGAAGAAACAATGAACCATCTCCTTGATGAATGCACCTACACAACAGAAATCTGGGATTGGGTGACAGGTATCTTCCGACAATCAAATAGGATCCGAGGTAACATCTCGACAACTATCAATATTTAGAAAGAAAACTACAATGAAAATGAAGAGGTGAACCTCTGTTGGACCCTCATTTCGGAAATGATCATATGGGAAATATGGAAGGAAAGGAACCGGTGCATCTTCAGGAACCAAAGATGGTCAGAAGGGAAGATCAAGGAAACAATAATCTCCATGACAAAAGAAACGGTACAGAGCCGCAACTGCTAGACAAGAAGAACTCACAGACTAGGATTCCTGAATTCTAGAAGCCTTCCACCTGAAAGATGGACACAACCCCAATCAGGTAAGACGACCATCACAACTCCAAGTAGGTGAGCGCAACTGGAAACCACCACTAGTAGGTTCCCTCAAGATGAATTTTAACGGGGTGTCGAAAGGTAACCCAAGACGGGCAGGAATGGGAGGAGTAATCAAGGATAGTAAAGGTAATATCATTCGGATGTACACTGGGAGCCTGGGAAACTCAACCAACAACACCACGAAATTCGAAGCCCTGGAGACCATCCTCGAGATTCTAAACCGGGAAGGGATGAAAAATGCCATACTGGAAGGAGACTCCACACTGGTTATCAACACAATAAGGAGACTCCAAAATGGTACTAGAGTGGGAAAAATTCAGAAGCACTGGCGCTTGTCATAGTCCCTGCAAAAAATTTAGGAGCACTTGCAGACGGGGAACACAGTGGAGTTGCATTGGGTACGAAGGTCAACAAATGGACTGGTGGGCAGAATCGCTAATGAGGGGGTTGACAAGAAAGGACCAGAATTGGACACTATCTGGAGTAACATCCCGAATGGTCAGCTCTGAAAAGACTGCATCCAACTAGCGACAAACGACTATGACGAAAATCGAAGTACAGACGACCAAATCGAGGATGGAGGCGCAAAAATAACTGAAGGGCACGTAGGATCCAGGAAGAATCTGTTAGCCCACCACCCAAACACGAGTTACAATGCATATCCAGGTCATACAACAAGAGGAGGTACGACACCACGGTCCTGTCAATAGGAAGAAGTATAGGGGTTGTCTGTGGGAAAGCAGAAGAGTTAATCATCATGCGGCAAAGGATGAAGGACAAAAGGGTTTCCAATGGCCGAGCATGGGTACACCTCACCCAATTATAGATATGGGGAGTGGTAATGATTATCGTACATCATGCAGGGAAAGGGATTGGCACAGAGATGACGACAGGGCTCCCAAGAGCACACACTCCGAAACAGTGAAAAAGCACCAGAAGGTACACCGTTACGAGCGGCCCATGATTGCTAGGATGAGCCTACACCTAGGGAAATCCCATAAAAGAAGAAACACCAGGAATAGCCACAGACTGGAGAGAGGCAATTATAGAGCCCATCTTACATATCAGGAAGGGGCGAATAGGAATAGGAGAAGAACCCAAGACAAAAACCACCACAAGCAAGCCGAGATGGTAAGAATGAAGAAAACCCATAGTAAGAGAGGCCCCCAGGGAAAAGAACCTCCGACAAGCGCTCAGATGATTACAAGGATGGAACAAGCGGCTAGAGAAGCCAAGGGTACCTTTCTCACACAGGTCGATCCAAAGGGAAAAGCGATCATCAATAGGTGGGAGAGGGAAATCAACACCACACGCAAGGGAAAAGCCCGAACACAACTAATTCAAGAAGCAGACGGGATAAGGGACCCAGGGGCTACGCAACCCAGAACAACCCTCTACCACAAAATGATGGAGGAGGCTCGACGAACAAAAATGCTGATAGGCAAGATGAACACTGACCAGAAAAAGACCAGCAGGGAGGCTATCAGGGACCACAAGAAGATGCTCACAGAAATTCTGAGTCGCCTCAACAACCTAGAGGCCAGTGCAAAAAGACTAGTTGAGGACTAGAGGAGCCAAAAGGAAAAAATGGAACGAATGGCAGGCCAATTCCACCTTTACTTACGCTATGTCCACCACATGGAAATCACTCCAGAAGATCGAAGTGGAACACTAACTTGTATTAGGAATATGTGCATGGTGGAGCAGAGGAAGGAGAACGAGGCAAGAAAGGATGGCGACGCAAGACATCCCATCATCCTAGACTAGCATAGGTTCAACCCCACGTCAAGTGGTTTTCAGTATAGGAGCTACCCCTGCTTTTTTTTGTTATGTTTTATGCATATGTTATGGTTTAGTCTGTCGAACTGGTTTCCGGAGGACTGGGTCGGTTTCCCATGGTGGCGACCCAGCCATCCCCCTGCTATCTTAGATAGCGTAACCCCGGGATCCCTGATCTGGTTTCCTTTTTGGCAGATCAAGGGATTCCCCTTGTCTTTTTTGTATCATAACTTCTTTCAGTAATACAGGTTTTCACACTCGCTTAGAAAAAAAAAACTATACCGTCAGAAAGCTTGGAATTCAAAGAATTCGACCTAGACTCACAAGGAATGGAGGAAGGCGTGCTGCTCCATGACACTTAGTTTATGTTGTATAGTTTTGGGATTGACCTAAATTTCCTTCCAATTAAGTTAAGCTAGCCAAATGCAAATTGCATTTTAAAAATATTCAATTTTTCATTTTGAAAATAAACCTTTCAAATTTAATAATATATATTTTTATATAATATTTATTATATTACATAATAAATATAATCTAAATAATATATTAGATAATAAATATAATAATAAATATAATAATAAATAATATATTAGATAATAAATATAATATAAATATAATAATGCATAATAATAAATACATAGTACAATTTTTTATATTTAGATGTGGTGATTGGTGAAATTCATTGATTATGTAATTAATTCTACATATTCAAAGACGTGAAGGGAGCAATAACACTTCAATTCTATCAACCGATTAGAAATGAGAAACACAAATATTTTTATTATATCAAAAAATATATATTTGTTTTCCTATGTTAAACATTACATTGCATACACAAATTTATGGTAAAAAGCAAACTAATGTCACGTCAAAAACAAACTCATTGATATAGTCCCATGGCAGGGACTAATAACAGTTATAATAATAACAATGTTCAATTAGTTATAATAGTTCGTAAGAATACAACTTAATAAATACAATGTTCTATAATAACAGTAATAACAATATTCAATTAGTTATAATAGTTGGTAAGAATACAACTTCCTATTTATTAAGTAATTATATTTTTCATAATTAAATTTATCTTTATAATAAAAACAATTATTTATTTGATATTATATTTTATGTTTGTTAATTAATTATATTAAAAAAATATAAATTCTACAAAATTAATTATACTGATACATATAAAATGTTCAATAATAATAATAACAATAATCTAATTTTAAAGTCATAACCAAGCTACACACTAAATTGGTGTATGAGACCCCATTGTTTGTGAGTGCATGGATTTGAGTGCTATGGAATGTTCATGAAATGTGACATGGACATGACAATATAATATATTTGTTATATGAGAGAACTCATGTTTGGATGTGTGAATTAAAAAATCTTATTTTACATATAAATTATTTTTTTATGAAATCATTAGTTGTTTTCGTAATTAAGCATATGTTTCGACCAACACGATAAAGAAAGTAGTTGCATTTGCAATTATGCATTTTCGTAGTGGACAACTTGTGACTTTGAAAGTTAAAGCAAAGCCTTAAAGGCGGTGCACTAACCAACTAAGCCAACACCTTACATACAACACACTAAATTACATATTTATAATTGTTATTTTTTATTCAATAGTTTTTCTTAGTGTGTGTTGATTTTCCTTTGTTCTATGTTTTTTTTCTTTTTAAAATCATGTCTATTAAAAATCTTTGGAGGATGGACCTTTGTTTTGGGGAAGAGCACACTCGTCATGGTTTCTAAAATTTAACCTTAATTAACAATATGTAACTATAATGTTTGTGTGGGTTTGGTTGTCCAATTTGTCATTGCAGTTTTGGAGGACATTGAAAATAAACTGGGTAGATATATTAGATATGGAAAAAGCTAAGGTTAGTTTAATGACATATGCTTGTATTTATGTTGAGATAGACCTCAGTAAAGGTCTACTGAATAAAATGATCATAAAGTGGAAAAACTCCAAGCGGATTCAGATTCTCAATTATAGGAATACAACTTTTCTATGTTGAAACTATCAATAAAAATGTCATCTTGAGGATACCTATCCAAAAGCTTGACTTAATCTTCTGAGAAAGAAGGGGTTCAAGACAAATTCAAATACTTGGCAACATCTTCAGTAGTCTAAGCCAAAATAAGTGGTTTAAGAAGATGTTGATTTGCATCAAAATTTAGAATCATGGAAGGTAGAAGGTAATGTTCCATAAGCATTGAATGAGGAAACTCTCCTTTTGGTGGAGAATCAAGAGGATGTACAACCTTTGGAAATTTCTCCTCCCAGTAACAATAGAAGCTTGTTTGCCAAGAGAGTGCATTGAGGTTAGAAAAAGAGAGAAAAAAGACAAGATTACATATTATTTTAACCCTTGATTTTTGGTATTCTATTTTATATTTGCTATTAAGGCCGGATGTTTATAAATGCATTTAGAAAACATCTTTGTAAGAATGGTGTATACACTTGAAGAAGAATGTGATCTTGATCCACAATTCTATATGTGAAAATAAAAAATGCAGCAACAACAAGATTGGTACACAAGAAATAAACGTTGCACAAATACAAACAGAGAATGAAAAGAAGAACACTGGAAGTGAGAAGTAAATGACCATTCATGTATTTCAACAAGAAGACACCCTTTTTATTAGATTGGGCGAATTTTGTTTACAATACTTTATTTCTTACTGACAAGCATTGTTTCGCTTTTTATTTAGTTAACTGCCTAACAGAAAAATCATGCTAATTCTTTATTAGGAACTTCCTTGCTCAGCAAGGCTGGTGAGGGAAGATTTACAATAGAAGCAACCATGCGAAGGGAGATTAGCGCCCTCTTTGGTGGCCCAATTCCTCCTTGTTTAGATTTGGAAGTGTCCCTGCTTCCACTAGTAAGTGAGGAAAAGAACATTGCAATGTTGATAGATACATCCACTTGGCCTGTGCAGGTGTCTGGCCCTTGCAGCGCACAAGCTAGGAAACATAGTGTTGTTGGTGAGTGTTGCGAGTCCAAGAGTCTAGAATGGTGTCTTTGAGTAGAGGAGGTTGAAAAATATGGTATATTTTCCACTGATGATGTACCGTGACAGTTTCCTCAAGGAGTGGTGGCTCAAACAACTTGAGATTCTTGACAATGAGGACATCGTGGATGCCAAGTTGTGATGGCAAGTCGAGGCGATAGGCATTCTCGCCAATTATTTAGAGCATGGTGTATGGACCATAGCGCAAAGGGTGGATCTTATAATGTTGTTCTCGGAAGCGATGCTTGTCCAATGATATCCATACTTGATCATTAGGCTGAAAAACCAATGGTGTGCATCGTTTATCGTGCCTTTACTTGGCGCTCTCTTATGCTGCTTGAAATGCCTTTGCTACTTGGGAATGTTGTTGTACAATATTGTGGATGAAAATCTATGCTAATTGTTCCTCTTGTTGTTGTCGTGCTGATCCCGGGGATGCAAGAGTGAGTGGTAACTTTGAGGGCACACTTGGATGAAATCCCAGACAAAACTCAAAGGGTGAGAAGACTGTGGAGGAGTGGGTGACCCTGTTATAACTATGCTAAATGGAATGCAGATAAGAGTCCAACTACTTGTTTTTGGAAAAGTAGCTGCAAAGAGAGTGGACAAGAGTGCAGTTAACAATCTCTGTTTGGTCGTTAGTTTGGGGGTGAAATGCGGTGGAGAAATGGAGTTAGCATCCGAGAAAAGACAATAGTGTACTCCAAAAGGTAATGAGGAACTAGGAGTCACAATCCAAAATGATACTACTGAGTAAGATGAAATGGGGCCACATATGATGGACAAAGAGGTTTGAATTTTGCGCAACAATTGTAATTTTATGACAGGGAAGGAATAGAGCCATCTTAGAGAATCGACAAAATACTACCCAAATAGCATCATACTTGCAAAATGTGGTAGGGAGGCCACTCAGAAAGTCCATGGAAATGGATTCCCATGCTCGAGAAGGAACCGATCGAGGTTGGTAGAGACCATGGAGACGATTAGACGGCTTACTTTGTGAACATAGGGAGCAAGTACAAATGAATTTTTCCACTTGTTTGGACAATCCAAACCAGTAGAAATGGCATTGGAGATTGAAGATGGTTTTGGCTATGTCGAAATACCCACCACAAGAAGAAGCGTGTGCTTCTCGGATTAGAATGAGACAGTCTTCAGTCTACGACACACATAATTGATTGAGTTTGTAGAGCCACCCTTCACAAATGGTGTAGTCAAGAAATGGAGTTTGGTTGATGACTATAGGTTGCTGCAAATCACACCAGACTTCTATGAAACATGGATTTGTAGTATACATGTCCTTCCATTCATCATAAGTTGCAAAACACACTTCTAAAATGTGCATAACCTGCATTGGGGGATGACTTAACAAGTTTGCCATGTTATTGGAGGTCCCCTTCTTATATTTAATAACCGGGTGAAATTATTGAAGATACGTTTCCCACTTTAAATTTAGTTGTTCATGCATCTTCCTTTGGGAATTGATGAATATCAACGAATGGTGGTCGGTATGCAAGATGGCCTCTTTACCCAAAATGTAGTGGTGCCATTGCTTGAGTGCCTTTACCAAGCTATATAATTCCTTGTCATATGTTTTGTAGATGACTTTGGCTTCTGTAAGAGTCTCAGAGTGATATGCTACTAGATGACCTCCCTATTTAAGTACAACCCCAATGGCGAATTGAGAGGCATATGTCTCGATATCGAAGGGTTGATTCATGTCCGAAAATCTCAGAACAGGGGTTGAACACAATGTTGTGTAATATTCCAGTTATAAAATAGTATGCAAAACATAAATTTTTAGCTAGAAATGGTAGAGAAACAATGATATAACTAGAACAATACCACAATAATACCAAAATAACACCAGAAAGAGCACTTTGATTATTGAGAGAAATGTTCACTTGCCTCTTCGAGGGGGCAACCTCCAGTAGAGCAGAGCTCTATTACAATAATATCCATGACAAAACTTCTCATGCCCTCTACTCTTAATTATATTAAATCTATATATCCAAAAGAATAATCTAGAGGAAGATCATTCTAGAAGTGGAAGCTTCTATTAGGTCTTCTTACAATTGACTTATTCCTTTATTGCTAGGCCTTATTAATATTTACCTTTATTACATAGAAATATATTATTCTACCCACTTCAGGGGTTAGGTAGGTTAGGTACCTAACATGCCCTCCCCCTTAAAATCAGCCTTGTCCTCAAGGCTTGAGATGAGGAAATTGTTGCAGAATGCTAGCTGGCTCCCAGTTGGCATCATCTGGAGTTTTACTTTTCCACTGAACTAACACTTCCTTGATGGTGCATTGAAAAATATGACACTCACGCTGGTCCAAAACGACTTGTGGCTGCAACCGGATGGATCATTCATCATCCAATTCAGGAAGGATGGTTTAAGTTTGGCACTTAGTGCCAATCACCTTCTTTAATCAAGATACGTGGAAAACATGATGGAGCTTGGAAGAACTAGGAAAAGATAAATGATAGGCCACATGTCCCACTCGCTTGAGAATTGTATAAGGAACATAAAATTTTGGCTCCAGTTTCTAACAATGTTCATCTTTGAGTGAAGTTTGTTTATAAGGTTGTAGGCAAAGAAATACCTGGTCTCCTTCAACAAATTGACGTTCTGAGTGACCTTGATCAACTTGATGCTTCATGTGATTCTGAGCCATAACCAAATTCTCTTTGGGGTACGAAGAATAGCCTCTCGAACTGTAAGTGTTTGGTCAACCACATGAACCTTGGAGACACCTGGCATGTAGGAGAGAACGTAAGGTGGCTTTTGTCCATATACTGCTTCAAAAGGAGTCACGCAAATAACGGTATGGTAAGAAGTGTTGTACCACCATTCAACTAATGGTAACCATTGATCCCATTGATTTTTCCTTTCAGAGGAAAAACACCTCAAATAATTCTCCAAACACTTGTTGACAACTTTAGTTTGGCCATCAGTCTGGGGATAATAGGCTGTGTTGAGATGCAATTGGGTGCCCTGTAGCCTGAACAATTCTTGCCAAAAATTGTTGGTGAAAGTGGGGTCTCGATCAGAAACAATAGAATGAGGCATGTCATGAAGCTTGAAGAAATGATCCATGAAAAGTTGAGCCACAATGGATGCAATAAATGGATGTTGCAGAACACATAAATGAGCATACTTGGAAAGATGATCAACTACCACCATGATGACTAACTTATTTCCTGATTTAGGTAACCCCACAATGAAATCCATAGATATGTCTCTCCAAATAGTGGGTGGAATTGGAAGCAGTTGAAGTGTGCTAGGGGCTTTGATTGTTTCTCCCTTGTTACGTTGACAAACATCACATTCAGCCACAAAAGTGTGAACGTCCTTTTTCATACCATCCCAGAAAAAAGAACGTTTGACCCTGTCATAGGTTTTGGTAAACCCTGAGTTCCCAGCTATGGGAGTAGCATGAAGCTTGGAAAGCACCGTGGATTTAAGTTGGGATTTTTTACTTAAATACAAACGACCTTTGTAGTGAAACTCATCATTGTGCCAAGAGTACCTTGGGAAAATTGGAGAACTGTCTTGCAACTTTTGGATCAGGTGCAAAATTTTAGGATCTTGTAGCCATTCTTGGAGAATAGCTTGGAGCCAATTTGGGACATTGAAGGATAGGGAGAAAAGGGACCCTCATCTTCATATTTTTTAGAAAGAGCGTTAGCAACCACATTGTCTTTTCCTTTCTTGTAAATGATCTCATAATCATATCCAAAGAGCTTAGTTATCCATTTTTGCTGCTCTAGAGAGGAAGGTTGTTGCTCTAGAAAATACTCGAGGCTTTGATGATTTGTCTTAATTTGGAAGCATTGTCCCAAGAGATAAGGGCGTTAGAGATATACTGCATGAAGAATATCCAACATTTCCTTTTCATAGATTGATTGGCCCAAATGGCAGTCTGAAAATTTTTTGCTAGTAAAGGCCAAAGGTTTGCCCTCTTGCATAAGGACTGCTCCAATTCCTCTCTCAGAGGCATCACATTCCAGGACAAAGGTCTTTGTGAAATCAGGAAGGGCTAAGACCAGAGTAGTGCACATAACCTCCTTCAATGATTGAAAGGCCTGACTAGCTGCAGGAGTCCAAGTGAAACAATTCTTTTTAATTAGAGCAGTGAGAGGCACCACAATCTTTCCATAATTTTGAACAAACTTACAATAATATCCTATTAAACCCAAAAAACCATGCAAGATTTTGATAGTCTTGGGGTGAGGCCAATCCTACATGGCTTCAATATTCTTAGGATCCACTTGGACACTAGCCTTGCCAACAATATGACCTAAGTACTCATCTTCCGAGGCACCAAAGGAAAATTTAGGGTGTTTGAGGAAAAGTTGATGCTGAGAGAGTAGATGAAGAACTTGATCCACATGGGAAAGATGGGATTTCCATGTTTTACTGTAGATGAGAATATCATCAAAGAAAACTAAGACAAAATGATAGATAAAAGGATGAAATACATGATTCATGAGGCTTTGGAGGGTGGAGGGAGCATTACATAGGCCAAATGGCATGACCAAGAACTCATAGTGACCCTCATGAGTTCGAAAAGCAATATTGGGGATGTTAGCATCTTGCATACGGATCTGGTGATAGCCTGAACGCAGATTAAGTTTGGTGAAATAAAAAGCACCACTCAACTCATCCAAGAGATCATTAATGACATGAATGGGAAACTTGTCCTTGATGGTTAGTTTATTGAGGGCACGAAAGTCAGGACACATGCACCAAGTACCTTCTTTATTAAGTACCATGACCATAGGAGAAGAATAAGGGTTCGTACTAGGGAGGATGACACTCGCTTGGAGCGATTCCTACACAATTTTCTCAATTTCATTCTTTTGGGAAAAGGGATGACGATAAGAGAGAACATTGGGAGGAAGACTACCAGGAGAAAGGGGTATGGAATGATCATGAACACCATGAGAAGGTGGAAGTTCGTGAGGAGTGGAAAAAATAGCTTGGTGTTTGGAGAGGATAGCTTGGAGGCCAGGATGCACAAAGGGTGTCTCAGTCGTGTGAATAGAATGGAGTTGAGAAATAATACCAGAGTGTCCTTTCTTGAGGATTTTTTCTATGCGATGGGCACTGATGATCTCAGGAGAACCAGGTGTGAGTCCTTGGAAGAGATACCTTGTCCCTCCTATTGGAATTGCATGGTTAATTCCTTAAAATCCATAAGAATGGGACCCAAAGTGTGTAACCATTAAGAACCTATCACAATGTCACACCTGCCCATTTCGATGGAAAACATATGATATTTCAGGTGGTAATGTCCAATATGAAGATGTACATTTTCACAACGCCCAACACATTTCATGGACCCACCATTGGCTATCATGATTTGAAAGTTATTGACAACACATATATAGCAATTGGTTTCCTAGGCAATGCGACAATGGATAAAATTGTGGGTGCTACCACTGTCAACCATGATGATGAACTTCATATTCTTAATATATCCAATGAGATTGAGGGTTTGTGGAGCAGAGAAACCAGTGAGAGTGTGTAGGGAAATGAGTGGTTCAACTTCAGGTGGGTCAATGGGCTCTTGGGTAGCATCGGGAAGGGATGGATCTTCAACAATTGGAACTATCACATGTTCTTTAGGAACATTTTCAGAAATGACCACAAAAAGATTTTGTTCCGTACACTTGTTCCCTGGAAAATATTTTTCATCAAAATTATAGCAAAGACCCTTCAATTGGCGTTTATCCATTTCAACCCTAGTTAATTTCTGGACCTTGAGGGGAGTGACAAGTGGGTTAGGATTAGTGGGGTGAGGGTGAGGAACAAAAGAGGGTTTTTTGTTCTAGAAAAAACAACTCGTTGGGATTCTTTAACATGTTTAGTAGCTTCCAACCAAGTCTAAGGGCATGCCATGAGAACCTAGGATCAGATTTCATCCTTTAGGCCACTGATAAAACATTCAGGGAAGAAATCATATGACATGCCCTCGGTTCGAAAGGCCAAATTCTCAAAAGAAGATATAAAGTCTTCCACTGTGCCTAACTGTTTCAACTTGGTCAAATGACCAAGATAGTGAGTATCGGTGTCAAAGCGATCATAGAGATCAACAACAAACTGGGTCCTTGCAATATACCTTTGACATGAATTTTTACGCCATTTCCACCATTGCCATCGTTCATGATCTAGATAGAGGAAAACATAGCGAAGTTTGGCCAATTCATCAGTAATACCATGCAAAGAAAAATAATGCTCCATTTGAGTGACCCAACCTGTAGGATCAGAGCCATCAAATTTATTGACCTCAAAATGGGGAAGACAGAGGTCACGCTGAAAGGAGTTGGATTGAAGATGTAGAGAATGAGAGGATTCAACAACATCAGGTTGGTCCGAGGAGGAAGGACCCGAAGAGAGATTCAACAACTGGTTGACAACAGACTGGAGGGTTTTAAATTGGTTCATGAATTTGGCGTCCATGGTGTCAAATTTGTGCTCGATGTGGGTTTCTAATTTTGCAAGGTGGGAATTGGTAAAGGCAATTTCAGAGGTCACTTGATTGATGGAAGCTTGCAGGTCTTGGTTGCAAGTGGTGGCCATTTGGAGAGGGGAAGTGCGGGTAAGGAAAAATGGGTGGGTGGGACCACAAAAAGGACTTATAAGTTATAGGTACCACAACGATCAGGGCTAGAAGATAAATATAATGGAATAGGTGGAAAAATGGGTAAGCTAAGAGGGGCTCGGGTCCACTAGAAAAAAAATGTTAAAAATGAAAGGTATGACTGCGATGAGGGAGAAAAGAGGAATCCAACGGGATAGGTCTCAAATAATGGTGCCAATATGATCCAAACTCTTTTTGTTTTTTACTCCTACAGAGTTATACTCTGATCTAAAGAATACTACAGTGATGGAATGCCAAAATGCTTAGCAAGAAGAAACGTGTAATAATTTCGTAACCCGAATGCAAGAGACACAGTTGCATGGAAATAGATCTTGTCTGTTTTGTTTTTTTTTCCATCCCAAGGGTTAGGGTATTCAAGGGTTCTACAGACAAGGGTTTTCCCTGTGCTATAGCCCTCTGATATACATGCAGGGTCCAATAGTAGTACTCGACCCAATATCTTAGGGCACCAACTAAGGAGGCTAGATCGTGCCCTTATCTGTACTACCCGACTACCCAAGTACTAGAGAGTATCTTACTGAGTTCTATTCTCAGCGGCTCTATACCAGTCAGGCAGCCGATCGGTTTATCTATGGAGGGATTCAAGAGATCTAGGTTGATCCGTATACAAGTGTTGTCTGATGCGCTACCACTTGAAGGGGTACCAACATGGGTTACAAGGGTGGCCAACAGATGTGCGCTTAAGTACCACTTGTATTTCCTATGTGTATGAATCCCCAACTACGAGTTTATGCGCATAATGACATATCTCTATAGATTTAAGACACCGAAATACGTCTCTACCTTGAAAAAAAATTTAACCCACAATTTTCTGTTGAGGAAGGTGCTTTGATACCACTTGTAGTATTCTAGTATAAAATAGTATGAAGAACATAAATAATTAACTATAAATGGTAGAGAAACAATGATATAACCATAACAATACCAGAATAATACCAGAATAACACCAAAAAGAGCACTTTGATTACTGAGAGCAATGTTCACTTGCCTCTTCTAGGGGGAAACCTCCAGTAGAGCAAAGCTCTATTAAAATAATATCCAAGGCAAAACTTCTCATGCCCTCTACTCTTATTTATAAATCTATCTATCCAAAATAACAATCTAGAGGAAGATCCTTCTAGAAGTGAAAGCTTCTATTAGGTATTCTTACAATTGACTTATTCCTCCTTATTTCTAGGCCTTATTAATATTGACCTTTATTACATGGAAATATATTATTCTACCCACTTGAGGGGTTAGGTAGGTTAGGTCCCTAAGATGTTGTCTTCAATTTCATAAAATGATGCTTAGCCTCTAGAGTCCACCAGAAATTTACTTGATGTGACAACTGATGCATAGGTCGAGCCAACTGTGAGAAGTGGGAGACAAATTTCCTGTAGAAATTGATGCCCTTCATGAAACTTTTGAGGTCATGTGTGTTGGAGGGTGTTGGCCATTGCTCCAAATCCTTCACCCTCGAGGGATCTGGGTGCACACCTTGGGTATCCACTATGAACCCCAAGTACTAGATGAAATTCTGTCCAAGTAAGGACTTCTTTTCTTTCACTTGCAACTTATGCTCATGCAACAATTCAAACACTCTGCACACATCTTGCAAATGGTCTTTCCAAGAGTTACTGAAGATCAAAATATCATCCAAATAAATAACGACAAACTTACCCAGGTGTGGTCTAAGATTTCATTAATGAGGGGCATGAATGTGGTTGGTGCATTCATCAGCTCGAATGACATTACCATCCACTTGAAAAGCCCAAATTTGGTCTTGAACGATGTCTTCCATGTGTCTATTGTTTGCATGCACACTTAATGATACCCAACTGTCAAGTCCATCTTAGTGAAGAAGCAAGCCCCTTGTAGGTGGTCCAAAAAATCCTTGATTTGGGGAAGGGGATATCAGTTTTTAATAGTGGCTTTATTGAGGGCACAATAGTCAGTTATGAGGCCCAACTTAGAATTTTATTTCTTTGGGATAATAAAGGAAAGGGATGCACAGGGCGACGATGAAGGCTTGATGTGGTTGGATTCCAGAAGTTGTCCAATTTGGCGTTCAATTTCATAAGCTTCTTGAGGTGCAAGGAGGTAGGAAGGGGTGTTGGGTAAGGATGCACTTGGTATGAGGTCAATGGAATGTTCAATAGAGCAAGACATGGGTTATCCCGTGGGGTGTGTGAAAACATCGATAAATTCGTCGAGCAAGGGGAGAATGTCTGGAGGTGTAGGAGTGGACAAATTATTGAGTTTAATAGGGCTCAGGTCCACTAGAAATTTAAAAAAAAAAAATGAAAGGTATGACTGCGATCAGGGAGAAAAGAGGAATCCAACGGGATAGGTCTCAAATAATGGTGCCAATCTGATCCAAACTCTTTTTTTTTTTACTCCTACGGAGTTATACTTTGATCTAAAGAATACTGCAGTGACGGAATGCCCAAATGCTTAGCAAGAAGAAATGCGTAGTAATTTCGCAACCCGAATGCAAGAGACACAGTTGCATGGAAATAGATCTTGTCTGTTTTGTTTTTTTTTCCATCCCAAGGGTTAGGGTATTCAAGGGTTCTACAGACAAGGGTTTTCCCTGTGCTATAGCTCTCTGATATACATGCAGGGTCCAACAGTAGTACTCGACCCAATATCTCAGGGAACCAACTAAGGAGGCTAGACCATGCCCTTATCTGTACCGCCCAACTACCCAGGTACTAGAGAGTATCTTACCGAGTTCTATTCTCGGCGGCACTATAACAATCAGGCAACCAATCGGTTTATCTATGGAGGGATTCAAGAGATCTAGGTTGATCCGTATACAGGTGTTTTCTGATGCGCTACCACTTGAAGGGGTACCGACATGGGTTACAAGGGTGGCCAACAGATGTGCGCTTAAGTACCACTTATATTTCCTATGTGTATGAATCCAAAACTATGAGTTTATGTGCGTAACGACATATCTCTATAGCTTTAAGACACCAAAATACGTCTCTACCTTGAAAAAAAAATTAACCCACAATTTTCTGTCGAGGAAGGTGCTTTGATACCACTTGTAGTATTCTAGTATAAAATAGTATGAAGAACATAAATAATTAACTATAAGTGGCAGAGAAACAATGATATAACCATAACAATACCACAATAATACCAGAATAACACCAAAAAGAGTACTTTGATTACTAAGAGCAATGTTCACTTGCCTCTTCTAGGGGGAAACCTCCAGTAGAGCAGAGCTCTATTAAAATAATATCCAAGACAAAACTTCTCATGCCCTCTACTCTTATTTATAAATCTATCTATCCAAAAGAACAATCTAGAGGAAGATCCTTCTAGAAGTGAAAGCTTCTATTAGGTATTCTTACAATTGACTTATTCCTCCTTATTTCTAGGCCTTATTAATATTGACCTTTATTACATGGAAATATATTATTCTACCCACTTGAGGGGTTAGGTAGGTTAGGTCCCTAAGATGTTGTCTTCAATTTCATAAAATGATGCTTAGCCTCTAGAGTCCACCAGAAATTTACTTGATGTGACAACTGATGCATAGGTCGAGCCAACTGTGAGAAGTGGGAGACAAATTTCCTGTAGAAATTGATGCCCCTCATGAAACTTTTGAGGTCATGTGTGTTGGAGGGTGTTGGCCATTGCTCCAAATCCTTCACCCTCGAGGGATCTGGGTGCACACCTTGGGTATCCACTATGAACCCCAAGTACTAGATGAAAGTCTATCCAAATAAGGACTTCTTTTCTTTCACCTGCAACTTATGCTCGTGCAACAATTCAAACACTCTACACACATGTTGCAAATGGTCTTTCCAAGAGTTACTGAAGATCAAAATATCATCCAAATAAATAACGACAAACTTACCCAGGTGTGGTCTAAGATTTCATTAATGAGGAGCATGAATGTGGTTGGTGCATTCATTAGCTCGAATGACATTACCATCCACTTGAAAAGCCCAAATTTGGTCTTGAACGATGTCTTCCATGTGTCTATTGGTTGCATGCACACTTAATGATACCCAACTGTCAAGTCCATCTTAGTGAAGAAGCAAGCCCCTTGTAGGTGGTCCAAAAAATCCTTGATTCGGGGAAGGGGGTATCAGTTTTTAATAGTGGCTTTATTGAGGGCACAATAGTCAGTTATGAGGCCCAACTTAGAATTTTATTTCTTTGGGATAATAAAGGAAAGGGATGCATAGGGCGACGATGAAGGCTTGATGTGGCTGGATTCTAGAAGATTTCCAATTTGGCGTTCAATTTCATAAGCTTCTTGAGGTGCGAGGAGGTAGGAAGGGGTGTTGGGTAAGGATGCACCTGGTATGAGGTCAATGTAATGTTCAATAGAGCGAGACATGGGTTATCCCGTGGGGTGTGTGAAAACATCGATAAATTCGTCGAGTAAGGGAAGAATGTCTGGAGGTGTAGGAGTGGACAAATTATCGAGTTTAATAGGGCACACTAATCATAAGGAGACACATTTATTGATACCGACTTGCTTAACTGCTTCTTTTCCGGTAAGTGACAGAGTGGGTTTAGGAGCAAATGATGTGAGAACATAGGTGCACCCGTCCAGTTGCAGATGATATTGGTGGGATTTGGCATGGTATACAACATGTCAGGCTTGTTGGTAGGGGAGGCTGAGTAATAAGTCTGCAAAATCCAGAGGGGAGACATCCCATGTGATTGTATCGTGAAATGGACCAATGGTGAAGGTGACCGCACAACACCTATAAACTGTGAGGTGAGGGCCACCCTTTTGTACCCAAACAAGTTGGTATGGGGATGGGTGTAAAGCAGTGGGTAGTTGAAGGTGTTGTACCAAGTCCCGTGAAACGAGGTTATTTTGGTTGTCATTGTCCATAATGAGGGTGGCCAATTCATGTTTTATTTGGAAATTATGGGTGAAGAGAAGAATAATAGATGTTCCTGGTTCATTGGCGGTCATTAAAATTATAAATTCTAACCTTGTACAATGTCTACTGTAAATAGATATTTAGAAAAGAATAGAAAATATACAATGGCAAATGCAAACATTACATAGAGATTTTTCCCCTAGAAACCCAAACCGGGAAAACCAACATATATTATATTCATACATTGTGTTACATTTTTTACAATACAATATACATATAGGACTTGGATTAGTCCAAAACCCTAATTCCTTAACCGAAAATAGAAAACCATCGGCAAAAACCATGTGCTGAAAAAACCACCTAAATACATGACATGTT
>ML815535.1:16540-29074 GCA_009831015.1 Picea engelmannii
TGTTAGATTTAGATTGGGTATAAGAATGATGATCTTCCAAAAGAATGGCCTGTATAGAAAACATAATATGAAGCTAAGTTTTCATGTTTGATTCATGCTTTCATTCATGAATCAAACATGAAAACAAAACGAAAATGCAAATTTTAAAGAATTAATGACCATATTTTATAATTCAGTAATCATCTCAAAGTGATAATATTTACAAGATGAGGTGAAGGCAACTACAGAAAGTGGCGTTTGTTGTTCAAATAAAGAAATCGTGTAGGACTGCCAATAGACCTGTCTGCATATCCATTAATGATTAAATCCTTCATGACAGGATTTAATCTGATCTCTTTACATGTTCCTATTTCATCTGCAGGCTCTATGTGAAATTTTGTTGCCAATATTCGTACAACAAGATTTTCTTTCTTTTTTATCGACGATTTTGTCAGATTATTTGAACATCATGGTTTGTTGAAGGTTGATGAATCTATCTTCTCCATTTCCTATGGTTTTCCTGGAATCACGAGCTTACCTTCCTTAGCTTTACAAGAATTAGATGAGCGATTCGATTCATCGTTACCCTGTTCTAGAATAAAACGTTAATCGCCAACAACAGAGAAATGTCACCCATGTTTTGAATGACAGTTGTCATTGAGTGCTAATCATGGGCTACTGAAGAAATTCCTTGCATAGATAACGAATTATCACGTTCGGACATTGATTTCAAATGATGATCCTTTGCATCAGTTTTTTGGCGACGCTCACCCGACATCGCACAGACGTAAAGTACCCAAAAAAGTGTCATGAGATGATTTGACTGGCCATAAACTTTCCCTTTCCACATGCAACCTTTGGATTTGACATATTCAATGATATTTTGACACGTGACATCGGGGTGTGATTGAGTGGTTTTGAGCTCACCCGCTTTCCCTGCTGATATGCATCTAGTGGCGCCATGTGCCTTTGAGATGAAACTGTGGTATTCCTATCGGCCTACTTTCAAAAGATTAACCTCTGTGTTAGTTCTCAACCCGATATGCTCCACGACCGTCGATCTATGACACCCACAATCTGTGACCGACTGGGTCCCATCAACTTCACCTTTCCGCTATGTTTATCCCCGTCTGCTAGATTTGGCCATGTCCGCTAGTATATCGCTCCTCTATACTGATTTAGCCTCCTGCTAAGTCCCGAGACTTGGACTCCATATGAAAAAATTTACAGTGATAACATACAATCCAACTGGGGATGCTATCCTCCCTGCGAGGTAGCAAAGAACAGTAGAACCTGTGCCTTATCCATTAGAGCTTCTCTCACAACAAGTGTGTGCCATACCTCGACTTGTCACTGATGCCTGTTCAAAATCCGCAATCTACATACTGCTCTCACTTAGAGGTTGGACGCTTTATTTGGAAACATAAACTTGAAAATGATTGATCTACAAGCTTATTTGTGCCTACCTACCCTAACTACTCAAATGTACTGCCAATCAAATGAAATTAAAATGGCAATGCAACCATGCCAACATTTTATCCACTGCTTTCTTACTTCACACACTCTTTCTCCAAATCTTGTCTACTGATAATCCATTCGAGAAGTTATATATGAATTTGAATCTTAGAATTTCAAAAATATTAGGACTGTTTACTGTTTCTAGCAAAACTACAAATGTATCTTCAACACATGCATAAGAAAACAATCATGTTTCACTTTTTCTATTGCATTCTTTCTCTCACGTGATTTACCCTTTTGATTTCCATCAAGAGACTGAAAAATCCGCGGATACTGCTGGAAGTAACAACCTCCTGAATCAGAAGACAATACTGGCTGAAAAGAAACTGCTAGTGTAAAACAATTCATATCTAATACTGACGTTGATTGGTCATTATATTCATCTCTAAGCTTACAATCCATCCTAAGCCTTACATTTTGATTGTTAGAATTTTCCATACAACATGCCACAAGGTCATGAAAGCCATGAAAAAATATTTCTTCTTAATGAACAAAAACAAAAAGACAAGCCTCTTTCATAAGTGTTTGTTGTTCTTGCTCTATTTCTTCTGTTCTGATAACATTTTCAAATGAAATGGAAACAATAGGTTTGTCTACCCTTCCATTCATATCAACAAAAAAATGCATACATCCTCGAACATCTTTAAATATGACGGTCATATTATGTGTATCAAGACTATCCTCTTGTTCATCAAACAATTATGGTGTGGTGTTATTAACCTTCTGGAAATTTGTTTGAGGACTGTCATTTTGACTTTCAAATGAATGAAGGGGAATAAGTTCCTATTCATAATATTCTTGCAAAAGTGGAAAGCTAACAACATGAACTGCTTCACATTCTAGAGTCCCCATGGATGCATTTTCAAAACCATTATTTTCAAATGAATCAAATAAAACAACGACCTATTCATTATCTCTCTGTGTATCTGATTGAAAAGTGGCATACACTGTTTTGTTACTTTCTTGAAACTCTATGTCAGTTGTTCGTTCACTGCTTGAAGTCTCCATAGATGTAGTTTCAAAATCCTCATCCATGTCTAGGCCACTTAGAATTTGAACAACCACGTCATTTACAGGGGAGGAAAGACAACTTTGAAACACTTTGCCTTGCTGGGAATCTTGTTGAATATCTTCATCAAGTTCAGGAGAAGGAAAATGAATTTTGACAACAATCCCTTGATCAAATTTCTCTATTTACTCATGATTTTCTTTTAACCATTCAAAGGAAGAAAAACATAATGAGAGATATTTTTCATTTGCAAGTCTACTACTCTCTTCAAGTTTAACATCATACCTGGAGGGTTCATGATCTGAAACATTATTGATATTTTGTTTGATCACTTTGAAAGAAGAAAAACATAATGGAAAGGTTCTTACTTCTGATTTAGAAATTTCTTCATTTCCTTTATTTCTGTCACATGCACATTTTTCCATTTCTTTGGCTTATTGAACACACTCATTTTCAGATTCATCTTCGACCAATGACTGCAATTTCTTGTCAATTTGTTCCAATGAATCAGTGTGATTTGGCATCAACACACATTCATTTGCCTCAATGATGATCTTATAATTTTCTTTCAACAATTTAAATGAAGAAAAACATAGAGGTAAAGAATTTCTTGGAACTGGTTCAGAACTTTCTTCTTTGCAACTGTGATATGTAAGCTAGTGGATCTCACTACAATGATGAAAAGGAAAATTTTCAGGGGGAGAACATGCAGTTGGATGTTCTAAGAAGTCAACCTCATAATCATCATCATATTCATCATCATATTCATCATTTATAGTCAAATCAACAACATCTGCAATGCCATCTAGCAAGAAAAAACTTGGAGCATCAACTTGCTCTTCAACAGACTAATTTGAAAACTCATCTTCTTGACTATCCACAAATGAATATATGAAACAATCAGATTCATGCTTATCATGGGGTGGATCAGAAACCACATAAGTGATTTCTCTTTTAATAAGTGGAATATAATCCTCTGCAAAATTATTAACATTCAAAGTTTCAAGAGGACCTATGATGTTATCAATTTTATGCTCCAGATTCCAGTCAATTGTTTTTTGTTCATATCCATTCTCATGTCCTGGAGAACCCAACCCTTCATTTCGAATATGTTCACATGCTAGGATATTTTGTTGAATTTCTTGAGCATCATTAAACATTTGTTGTAAGGTCTTAGGTATTCTTTCCATCAGGAGGAAAGACAAATCTGGGTGAAGAGTAGTGGCATACTGGAGCATGGCAAAAAATTCAGTGGGTTGAATTTATTTGGGAAAATCATAATAAATACTGGAAAACCTTCTACTGAATGTGGAAATAGTTTCATTGCTTTGTCCTTTCAAGGCATAGAATTATGTAAGTTGTATGTCCAGAGATTTCTTCTTACCCCAAAACTTCGAAAAAACACTCTTCAATTATTCCCATGAGCTAATTATCTCTGGTTTCAAATGTTTAAACCATTCTTTGGTATCTCATTTCAAGGATTGAGAGAAATATCTCATACAAACATCGTCATGGTCAATCTCAAACAAATCTATAAAATGCTCAAACTCTTGGTTGTGTTTTTCATCCATGATGGCACTATGTTCCCCATCAAACACGGGTAGGTATTCATAGTGATTTGGAGGAAAATCATGAAGGATGTGGGGTAATTTTAAGGATATGTATCTTTGTTGGGTCTTGGAAGGTATTGGATCAAGTATAGGAGGTGAAATGTCATCCTTGGTTTCATGAAGCTCATCAACTTGGTCATGGTTAACACATGACCCAGATGGGAGATTTTGATCAAAATCATTGATAAACTGAGGAGATATCTATATAAATTTAAGAGGAGGATATACAATTTCAAGATTATCATGATCATCACTCACATGCAGTAGGTGAAGAAAAATTTGTTTAGCATGTTCAGAAAAAGACAAAAGGTAATTAATAACAAAAAATATTATGTCTTGGAAAAAACTCAACTTTAGGTACTTGTTTTCTCCCATGATGTCCTTTCATACCTTTGTCAAGGGATCTCATCTTCCAGTGGAGTTTTTGAATCGCATTTGAAGCTTGAATGGAGTCGCTAACAAAAATTTTAGCTTAGTGAGTCTTTAGACAGTGGAGTCGCTAGTGAAAATTTAATTTTCTGGATTCTTCTATCAGTGGAATCACCTTCAAATTGTTTCTTTGATGTGTGGAGTCACCAGAGAAAGAATACAGCCAATATGTGTCTAATTGTTTTCTACTCTCAGACCTTAGAACTCAACTATGTCGTTCTTTCCTAGGGAAAATTTCACTTTCATTCCTCGGAAACGATGCTAGAATGTTAGCACTATGTTGGCATAGGAGTAGACCTAGGGTTAAATGCTTCAATAACGCACCAACAAAACCCTAACTATCAGCCCTTTCAACAACACCTATGAAGCAGATGAAGTCTTGCCTGAGGTAGAGGCAGAGGCAGGGGGGTTGCAGGAATCAAGTGTCTACAACCAATATGGGACAGAGATCTATGATTATAACACTTAACATAGCACTTAGAAAACAATATACATTAGTTCATGAGTCTCATTCACATCGCAGATTAAACCCTTATTACAAATCAGTGCAATAGCAATAAAGATCAAGCACTTTCAATCACTTAGCACATAGCATTAGCTCAGATCTATCATTCATTTATCTTTAATACCATTAAGCACTAAGCAACAACTTTAGATTCATTCATCATACATGATAACAACACTAAACAGATAAACAACATAACTCACATCGCACAAAGCTCATCAAGACACAGGATATATGTGGTTCACCCCAGTGTGGGGCACATCCACCAACTTATTCTTATTCTTTATTAGTCTTCGATCTTCTTACATTCATCTTCTCTTGTGCACAAAGCCAGAAAGCCAAACTCCATAGAGAACGTGAGATCTACGCGATGCACACTAGATCCTCCTTCCTAAAATCAGGTCAAGGCACAGAGCCAAGTCCACACAGTTTGTTTGCACAAAGCAACTTACAACTGTTTTCACTAAGCCAACATTAACACTTACAATATATTGTGCACATAGAAAACCAACCCCACTTCTTACACCGCTTAGCTACTTATTTATACATTTACAAAAAGGCCTAATCATGGGTAAACCCATAGGCCGACATCCCATAACCCATTACATAAACCCTAGTAAACCCTTTGTTGGGTCCACAAGTCTGCAAAATAAGTGAGATATCGCGATCTCAGCTCTGCCTGGGCACTCCATCTTCGACCAGTCCTTCGAAGTACTAAAAGTGGTCAAACACGGTCAATGTTTCCTCAAAACTTGGTCAAGGGCCAACAGACCCCCAACACTCACCTGTGACTCGTCTCGAGTCACTGATATATAGGAAATTATCCTTCAATGGCCTCGAGATTAGCTTGAGCTGCCTCGACTTGTTGCTTTTCCAGAGCTTCCTTCTCGGTGAACTCCTGAATCACTTGTTCTATAACAAGCCCTTCCAGGCATTGTTCCATTGTCTCAACCATTTGGTCTAGCTGCGAGCCTTATCCTTCAATCTCTTCAAAAATCGTGCAGGCTTCGTCTTGCACCGACTGTAGTCTCTATGTAACTTCCATGACTCTGCTATGGATGGAAATAATCTACTTTTGGACTGTGCGCTGCTCCTGTGATCTCTTCATTAGCTCGACCAAAGTGAGTAGCTTAATTTGCACCTGCACAGTGGATGCATGTTGTTGTGTCTCCTGGAGATGTGATTCTAGTTTCCTCAGCTCTGAGTCTTCTGCGAGGCATTCATAGGTTTGTGCACTTCAATCAATCAACTAAATACATTTTAAGGCGAGGACCTTGATCCTTCCAACTGCGCTCTTAGCAGCTTCCTCCCTTTGGTCGTGCACTTCCTGCTGAGTGTTAGGTACTGCTTGAAGCTCCAACTCTGTTACCCATGGGTGAAGCTGTTGAATGGCCTCAACAAGCTTCCCCACTTGCATCTCAATTGAATCTTGTTCTTCCTGTGTCAAGCCCGACACAGAGCGAAGTGCTTTAGTTATCGCTTCTTTGACCACAATCTTCTCTACGAGCAGCTGGTATTTTTATTTCTGTATCTTTGCATTTTCCTCCTCAAACATCGCCCAAAATTCATCTTTCTCCTTCTCATCAACGGAACCATTTGTTGGCACAGGGGTATACCCAGGGTTCAACACTTCAACAATGCACTAAAAAAAACCTAAATACCGGCCCTTTCAGCAACACCTGTGAATCATATGAAGTCTCACCCGAGGTAGAGGCAGAGGGGTTGCAAGACTCAGGTGTCTACAACCAAGTTGGGACACAGATATGTGATTACAACACTTAGCAAAGTACTTAGACAAAAATATACATCAGTTCGTGAGTCTCATTCACATCGCAGATTAAACCCTTATTACAGATCAATGCAGTAACAATAAAGATCAAGCACTTTCAATCACTTAGCACATAGCATTAGCTCAGATCTAGCATTCATTTATCTTTAATACCATTAAGCACTAAGAAAAAACATCATATTCATTCATCATACATGATAACAACACTAAGAAGATAAACAACATAATTCACATCGCACAAAGCTCAACAAGACACAGGATATACGTGGTTCACCCCAGTGTGGGGCTACGTCCACCAACTTATTATTCTTCTTTATTAGTCTTTGATATTCTTACATTCATCTGATCCTATGCAAAAATCCACAGAGCTAAACTCCACAGAGGATAGGAGATCTACGTGCTACGCGCCAGATCCTCGTTCCCAAAATCAGGTCAAGGCACGAAGCCAACTCCACCTAGTTTGTTTGCACAAAGAAACTTACAACAGGCTTGCACTAATCCAACATTAACAATTACAATATATTGTGCACATAGTCAACCAGCCTCACTTCTTACATCGCTTAGCTACTTATTTATACATTTACAAAAAGGCCTAATCACGGGTAAACCCATGGGCCAACATCCCATAACCCATTACATAAACCCTAGTAAACCCTTTGTTGGGTCCACAAGTCCACAAAATAAGTGATATCCCACGATCTCAGCTCCGCCTAGGTGCTCCATCTTCGACTAGCCTGTCGAAGTCCCAAAAGTGGTCAAACATGACCAATGTTTCCTCAAAACTTGGTCAAGGGCCAACACACTCTGTAAATTTTTTTTGGTTGATAGACAAACGACATAGGTAACTATTTCAACCAACTTTAGTTTGGATTCTGACCTTTCCAACCAGAGAGGGATCTCTCGGACGTACAACAATTTGGGGTGTTCAAAATATTTGGTGATACATGTACAGAGGTCAGATTCTACCATGGTGTAAAATTTAAAGGTGGTAAGACAACATAGAAAAGAAGGGCCATTGGGCAATGGGGTTTGTTCTTGAAAAAGTATGAAGAGTTATAAGCTATGTATTTCCAGAGGGAACAAAGGAAAAATAGGTATGATGTTCAGCCAAATAAGTAATAAGAGATGGCATAGGAAAATAGATGAAAATATATTATCAGCAAGAGGCGTCCACTAGAGGATGAATCTCTTGGTATAGCATTGGAAGAAGAAACATGAGGGTTGGCTACTGCAAACAGAGCACCAATCACAAGTGAATTCTGAAATAATAACCAAAAATACATAACAAGTATAATCGATGTGAGAAGGAGCACCAACAAAAATGAATTACTTCCATTACTTAAGGATTATTACTAGCAGCAAAAACACATCCATGAATATGAAGAACATGAAAACACATTGAACATCAACATTGTGATGAATCTCATCTATCTAAGAAAAACCTTATCTGCTTATATTAAAGTTCATAAGAAACTACAAATTTCTCCTGCTACGAGGGCAGACCCCTCTCCAGTAAGTCCACCATTCATTTATATTTTTGATAGGATATATAGATAAATTACATAGGGAATTCAAAACGAATCATCTTCCCCAAGATTCCAAAAATAGATATTGGTCACATAAGGAGTATCGTACAACAACTGAACTCCTATTTTCTAGGGAACGTTATAATAAAAAAAACTGACATATTCGAGATTTTATCCTGAACGCCACTTGTCTGTATCATCATAAAATTTCTTGAAAGATACTTAATTTACTTGAAATTTATTTCAGGTTAGCAATCTCTTCCTTTAAGGTGTCAAGCCAAGCAGGCTGGCTTTCTCCAGTACCTTCGACCATTTCAGCTTCAGTCTCCTTCTTTCATCTCTTGTTCCTTTTACTTTCACCAACTTGCATGTAGGACCTGTCTGCATATCCATTAATGATTAAATCCTTCATGATAGGATTTAATCTGATCTCTTTACCTATTCATGTTTCATCTGGAGTCTCTGTGTGAAATTTTGTTGCCAATATTCGTCCAACAAGATTTTCTTTCTTTTTTATCAATGATTTTGTCAGATTATTTGAACATCTCAGTTTTCTGAAGGCCACTAGATCTGTCTTCTCCATTTCCTCTGGTTTTCCTTAAAGCACAAGCTTACCTTCCTTAGTGTACAAGAAATAGATGAGCGCTTCAATTTTTGGTTACCCTATTTTGGAATAAAATGTTAATTGCCAACAACAGAGCAATGTCACCCATGTTTTGAATGACAGATGTCATTAAGTGCTAATTATGGGCTACTGATGAAATTCCTTGCATGGATAATGAATTATCATGTTCAGATATTGATTTCAAATGATGAGCCTTTGAATCAGTTTTTTGGCAGCGCTCACCCAGCATCGCACGGACCAAAAGTACCCAAACAGGTGTCCCGAGATGATTTGACTGGCCATCAACTTTCCCTTTCCACATGAGACCCTTGGATTTGACATATTCAATGATATTTTGACACGTGACATCGGGGTGTGATTGAGTGGTTTCGATCTCACCCGTTTTTCCCCTTGATATGCATCCAGTGGTGCCACGTGCCTTTGAGACGAAACCGTGGTATTCCTATCGGCCTGCTTTCAAAAGATTAACCTTCGCGTTAGTTCTTAGCCCGATATTCTCCACGACCATCGATCTGTGACCCGCTGGGTCCCATCAACTTTTCCTTTCCTCTATGTTTAGCCTCGTTTGCTAGATGTGGCCCCGTCCACTAGTCTATCGCTCCCCTATACTAATTTAGCCTCGTGCTAAGTCTCGAGACTTGGACTCCATATGAAAAATTTTACAGTGATAACACATACTATCCAAGACTCTGCTACACAACTATCCATAATGTTGACCCATATGTCACTGTACTATCATGAAGTCTTCACTACTACGACTTATTAATATATCATATTGTACTTCTGCTAACTAAATACTTTGAATCTATCTACTCAATCTCTGCAAGATGCTCGAAGGATGGTTCTTTGGTCTGTTTCAGCTACCGCATAGAATCCCCCTGTCTAATATTCATATTACCTGGGAGTCTTTAATTTGGATGGATCAAAACAATTCCTGCTCTGATGCAGATTCATCATCATCTTCATCAGTAGATTCATCATCTCTTTGAACTCTGACTTCTTTCTTTCTTTATGTGGATTCATCTTTCACTACAATACCTGAAAGTACAATATCTTGAACTTGTTCCTTATTTACTTGTCCTCATTCATTTCTTTTCCAAACCTTTCTGTATCTGACATCTTCCTTTTTCTTTGTAGATTTTTCTTCATCTCATTTTATTTCCAATCTTGCGATCTCTAGGACCTGGTCTTTGTTCACATGTTATTCCTATTTTCTTATCCATACTTTCTTATATCTAATATCAATGTTCTCTTTCATGGAAGTATCAATAATGCTTTTAAAATCATGAGCTATGTGTCCATAGTTATGGCATTTGTAACATTCAATGTTACATGGGTCCACATAAGCATTTCATGCTTGAACATTTCTTTTACAATCCCTGCAATATGCAACCTTATGTCCAAAGTTAGTACAATAAAAAAAATGGCCATAAAAGAAATTTACATACCTGGGAGTGAATGATCTTCTTTGTGGTGTAGTCTTTCTGAATGTTTTCCTTGACTGATCATGATCATGATTGAATCTTCTTTGTGTCTGTAACATGGATGGTATTCTTGAAGATGTATCTTTATTAGTTTTCTTATATTCTGGTTGACCATGATTCCTTCCTTTGAGTACTTTTGCATAACTCTTGCTCTTTTATTCATTCTTATTTTCTAGCAATCTAGAGTGCTTCTCTTTATTCTCTATTGATGATGTTAATTTTTTTGTCTCTTCAACATTCTTGTTGAGCTTGATGACTTTGAATCTTAGTGTGACAACTTCTTATTCAAGCTTCTCAACCTCTTCTTCTTTCTTAATTATTTGGGACTTCATGACTTCTTATGTTCTCTTTGCTTCTTCAAGTTGGATTTTCAATGTAATTATTTCTTCTTCGAGTATTCTCTCTTCTTGAACAAATTCTTCCTCAAGCTAGTTTAAGTCATCGATTCTTTCCTTGAGATGATCTGCCAGTATCTTTTCTCTCTTTTCTGATTTTTCCTTTTGTGCTACTATGTTGGCTTCTAAACACTGGTTTTGATCTTCTATAATTTCTTCAATTCTTCTGGCCTCTTCTAGTTGAACTCTTAAATTCTTGATGACCTGCTGAGCTTCTTCGGAACCTTGAACACTTTCCTTTTGCTTCATCAATTCTTTCTTGAGTGACTTGTTTTCTTCTCTTTCTTTCTTTAGATATTCAATTGCACTGATCAATTGTTCTATGTAATCAACTTCTACTTCTTCATATTCTTCTGAATCTGAATCTGTCCGACATGATGAGCATCTTTCTTATTGTTCTGCACCTGCATATTCTTTGGAATTTTATGAATCTGTGATGGGTGAAGAATAAATATTATGTAACTTATCCCAAATTTCTATGGTTGTTGAAAATTTACCAACCTTTTCTCTTACTGGATCAGGTAATCCTTCCCAGATGAAATTCATTGCTATTTTATTATTCTTCTTCAATTCCTTCTTGGTTGCAGTATTTTCCCTTTTTGAACTATCATATCCTGTAGTAACTGATTGAAAAATATCGCATCCATGTGCTTGCAAAAATACTTTTGTCCTTCCACTCCATATCTCATACTTTAATTGGTACTCCATTCTCAGAATAATCCATGATCTCCTTCCAGTGGTTAAACTATCTCCTGAAGGAACCTGCTCTGATACCAGTTGTTGGATTATTGAGAGAGGGGGGGGCGGGTGAATCAATAATCCAATAACTGTGAGGCGATCTTCCTCGGTCCTAATGCACTGGATGCATATAAATTAAAAGGAATTCATCCCAATAAGAAAAATAATGAATGCTTGAAACATAAAAAGGGGACTTGAAAAGAAATAAAATAATATCAAAAAAGAAGAAAGGGGTTTGGAATACACACACTACTAAGGAAAGGGTATCTCAAGCAACAAACACTCCCTCTACAAAGGTTCTCATGGAGATGAACCCCCATGTATTCTTGCATGTCAATGACACCATGACCAAGAAGTAAACCCCTTCCACCTAATTCACTTATACTTACACTTAAAACGATTTCTCAGGAATTTCTCCTCTACTTCAGTATCAACACAACTAATATGGTATTATGATGGCCCTCCCATACCTAAACTTGACAAATTGCATAAGGTATTAAGCTAGTGTGAAGTTTGAAGAAGATATATGGGTGAATTTCTTACATGGCTTTTGTATTATGTAATGGCTTACTTTGTATGATCCTAATAACTATAATATCTTGTGATGATTGATCTCACCTGACTTTGTTGACCTTGTTTGATCTTGATGCACTATTGACATGGTTCTTGGAGGACGTTTTCATGATAATACCCAAGACTTTCAACATTATTTGAAGGGCATTTCACACTTTATACAAAGCATTGAACTTTCTGATGATTGTACATACCCTAGGGCACCTACCCGCACCTCTTAAACCTTGGATGTTGGACATATGATCACATGTATTGCAGATATAGCCAGATGGGCATTGAGAGGGAAGAAATCCCCATATACTGGACATGGCATCCCTGAGCATATTTGGCTTTGATCAGATGATTTGACACTTG